>CAUYLG010055530.1:0-130527 GCA_963573385.1 Cacajao melanocephalus
GCTGGATGCAAGCTATTCTCCTGTCTCAGCCTTCCTAGTAGCTGGGATTACAGGCACCCACCACCACGCCCAGCTAATTTTTGTATTTTTAGTAGAGACAAGGTTTCATCATATTGGTCAGGCTGGTCTCAAACTCCTCACCTCAGGTGATCTGCCCACCTCACCCTCCCGAAGTGCTGGGATTATAGGCATGAGCCACCATACCTGACTGCATTTTATTTAAATTTTGTTTTCAATATATCATACTTGCTCATAAAGTATTCCTTATTTGAAACTTTAAGTGCAGTCATAAGAATATCTTTTAAAACCTCATATACTCA
Source organism: Cacajao melanocephalus (assembly GCA_963573385.1). NCBI lineage: Eukaryota > Metazoa > Chordata > Mammalia > Primates > Pitheciidae > Cacajao > Cacajao melanocephalus. The sequence continues at coordinate 321 of CAUYLG010055530.1, forward strand.
TGTGAGAAGTTTTAAAAAATATTTTAAATTATAACTAGAACATTCATGAATAATCATTCAATTATTTTGAAGTGAAGGCAGTCTCTATATACTATATAGTTTATATATAATGCTTATACATATATATGAAGGGAATCACTAGACATTTGCTCTGTTATATGCAGTAAAAATAAACTCATTTAAGAAAAAAACACACAAATCGGAAAGTAAGAGTAGTTCTTGGTTTCATTCTAAAATATGAACCAAATTAAGAATCTATTTTTAAAAATGCCTTAAAACTAGTTCCTAAGGAAAAAAGACTAAATCGGGAAGGAAAACAAAGGAGCGAAGCAAAGGAAATGATATTTGAGAGAAAATGCAAATGATCACAGCCTAAGGGTACCACCTGTCTGGCTTCCTTTAAAACTACAGAAATATGTGCTTTGCAACCGAGATCAGTCCGATGTTCATAGCTGAGAGGCCTGCACCTGGTAAGAGCAGGGTCCATTGGCAGCCTTACTCCTCAACCAAACCTCCCACACTTTTGGTGCGGACTGGGGTAGGCAGCAACAACAGATGGAACACCACTGTGATACAAAAGACATTTGGTGGGAACCGTATGCAAATGTATGTTGGCCATGAAATTATGTGAAAGGTCTTATGATTTGAGAAGCTAATTGGAAAACAGAACTACTGCAGAACCAGAAAACAGAAAATTGAATCGATTTTGAGAAAGCTTTGGCAATAAGCAGAGTACATTTATGAAACCGAATAGCCAACACTGTCCTCTACAACTTAAAAATAATAGTAAATTGTATTTCCCAATATATTCCCTTTCTAATTCAACAAATGCATATCAGTGTTCTAGTGGTAAACGTATATAGTACTTAAATCATAAAGAGTTGTTATAGAACTGAAACCATTGTCTCTGATATTTTACGGAAGATCCTCATGTTTTGGATTTTATTATTTTTAATATCTTTGTAATTTCCATTTGTTCTAAATATACTAGAAATCTTATAAATCTATAATATTTATGAGACCTATTAATTACAATGTTCGAATTACACAATTCTAAGTTTCTAACATTGCTTTACTGAAGATTCATCCATAAATATTAGAGCTAAGCATTCATACTGACATAAAATCCAGACTTTTTCATCATGGTGATATGCGATGGAGATAAATACAGGTTTTACATAAATAGAAGTAGGATTCCATAACATAAGCAGTAAGCTAAAGATAATTATTTCCCACAGTTATTCAAAAGTTAGCATGATTTTTAATGCATACTATTTTAATGGCAACTACATGTACTACCTTAGGATTTTTAAGTTTTTTTTAAATCCTTAAAATAATCCTGGCTGGGTGTGGCACATGCCTGTAATACTAGCACTTTGGGAGGCTGAGGCAGGTGGATCATTTGAGGTCAGGAGTTCAAGATCAGCCTGACATGGTGAAACCCTGTCTCTACTAAATACAAAAAATTAGCTGGGCATGGCAGTGCATACTTGTAATCCCAGCTACTTGGGAGGCTGAGACAGGAGAATCACTTGAACCTAGGAGGTGAAGGTTGAAGTGACCAGGAGGCAGAGGTTGCAATGAGCTGAGATCGCACCATTGCAGTCCAGCCTGGGCAACAAGAACAAAACTGTCTTTAAAAAAAAAAAAAGGTCCTACAGTGAACATCATTAATTCCATCTTGAAAATGAGGAAATTAAATTTGAACAATCACATAATGTTGTAGGACTTTATCCTTAGTTCAGCTAAGAGCTGGGTCCTTGTCACATGGCCATGAGATACAAGGCTCACAGATACTTTAAAGGGTGAGAATAATGGAATTTATTGGACAAAAAGGAGGAAAAGGAAACAGGGACTCTTACCAAAACCAGAGTCCTGCTGGTGTGCTTCCTGCCTTTCGATTGAATCCCAGGTACCACACTCCAGAACAGGAGAGAGGCCAGGCTTTTCCCCCCTACAAAGGGTGTGAACTTCCCATGGCTCCACCCCAGTGTGCAGGTCATCAGAGGTTCTTCCAGGGAGCCCTTCCCACCTGGCTGTGTCATTGCCGTCTTTAAAGAAGTACATCTAACTGTTGTTGGAATAAGGATAACGATCAGGTAGAAGACTGATCTTAACTGCTTCCTGCTGACAGGGGCTGCTGCTTGTGGAAAATGGCAGTCAGAGTTCTCTCAGAGGCCTATGTGAGGGTTTCCAGCAGAAGGGGCCATTGTCCGAGGCTCCAGTCATATGATTGTATGACTATTTGGAGTTTGATGGCCTGAAGGCAAGAAAAGACAAATGGGGTTATTAGAAAACATGTACCAATATGGAACAAGAGGAGGTGTAAGGATGGCTCAAAAATCCTGAGGCCTTTTACCAGTTTGCACAGGGAGAGAGAGACCAAAAGCCTGACTGGGAAAAAAAAGAAAACTACCCTTTGTCAACATGTTGGGCTTCTGGATTCCCTTCCCATGAGTCTAATCCTAAGCTAATCAGTTTACAGCTTGGGAAATTAACTTTTCCCAGTTTGGAGGATGCATTCTAGGGCAGTGTCCCATAGTACTGAGACAGAATTACCTATCTGTGAAGAGAGATCAGAGGAGGAAAAAGCAAAAAACAAAGGCATTTTTTCAAAGGAGTTCAGGGGTTCAGGATGCATTCAAAAGGGGTACAGACTCAAGATGAATGCCTACCCATCTAGAAAGAGGGGAGCAGGTATCCCTGGTTTCCTTCCCTTCCTAGCAGATACCTGGAATATGTGAGGAAGAGAGAGAGAAGAGTGTCCTTTCTCTCTCTTCTGTCCTTGCATCCCTGAGTCCTGGTGACCTTGGCAGGTGCTGGCATAGGTGCCAAAGTGGTGGGGCTTGCACCCATGAAGCAGGTGGGGCTAGAGAACAGGAACTATCCACTCGCATCTATGTCTCTATCCCACCTACTATAGTAGCCTTGGAATTCCCTACTCCTCATTTATGCTATGGATTCTAGTATGACCTTTATCCATGAAATGGGAGGCTTGGCTTAATTGGCAGGAATTAGCCATACTTGCACTCTGCCTTTTAACCTCTATTGTCATCTGCCTCTGGATCCGTTAGATTCAGTTTTCCTTCCTAGGGTTTTGACCAGAAGCTTGGAATTGCATTTGCAACAAAAATGTGTCTTAGAGGAGGGGTTGCATGGACTCCTTAACATAAGCCAACTGCTCAGGTGAAAAGGTGGAACTGAGTCCTCCTCCAACAAGGGAAAGGAAAGCCTGCCTTGTGACACACCCAGATGACTGGTGGCTATAGTTATGCTTGCTAGGATTTGCGTGCGTGGTGCTTGACTTTGGTTAGCTCCCTTGGTTTTACTTTCCCAAAAAAGAAATCTCCAAATGATGAGCATCCTATTTATTCCTATCACCTGGCAGGATTTGCAGGATAATTGCTTAGAACTAGAGTAGTGATTCAGATTTTTATATTACCTATTCCTCTTGTTCTTTCTGAGCTGCAGCTGGAGATTGCTAGTTGGTTCACAGAAACAAGCAGGGTTACTCTAAAATGTGGGTGAAAACTTAAAAACAATTAATGACAAATTTATAAGTTTTGAAACATAATTTCTCTCTCTCCAGTCCTCATTTTGTGACAAAAAAACACAAATTATCACAGGACTGAGTGGTTTGCAAAACAGACTTTAATCTTATACTTGGCTTGGTTATTTAAATAAAGTACAGCAGGAATGACTATTTCCACTCCGGCCTTTTGGATTGGCTTTGATGGAACTCTGTTCCACAAGGAATCTCAAATAAGATCTTTTAAAGCTGAACCGAGCCATAGGTTTGTATCAAATATCTGTGAGTTGGGTGATCCTCTCCTCTTAAGGTCCCAAGATAAACTTGGAGCTCCTGGACCTGTTAGAAAGTGGCATTCCTTACTAACCACCAGTCAGGAACCCTGTACAGGGACTGTGTAGGCAAGAGATAGAGGCTAGTTTTTCCCCAAGGGGCTTTTATTAGCTCTGCAAGTTGAGCTTGACACCTTAAAGGGAAGCATACCCTTCCATTCAAAGTCTTGGTAAAACAATGTGTTTCTACAATTGCATCCTATTGCAAAAGAAAAATTGATTCTTTATTTTGTAAATGGATTCTTATTGCACTGATGACAACAACAATATTGCCATAAGTTAAGAATACTCATAGATAGTTTCCAAATTCTGGAGAAGCCAAGAGAGAGAGAAAGACAGACAAATATACTCCAAATTTTGTTCATAGGAGTATACCTAACTCAATTATTAAAGGCTGTAAGCAGCTCAAAATAAATTCCCTTGACTCTGAAAAATAAAACAAAGACCAGCAATATTCCAATCAAAAGTCCAAAAGATTACTTCAGCTTTCTGAGTTCAGTTGATTTAGTTCTTGATTTGCTTGATATTCTTGAACATTTCAGCTCCCCATGAGTCCTGTACATTTTTCCTTTATTCCAATATTACAGTCTCCAAAATTATCAGAAACCTGTATTTGAGAGCATCTATCAAAGTTCTATAGCTCATTATAAGCCATCTTATGAAAAGGGTTAAAACCAGATAACAATTGTCTGTGAATAACAAAATGTCCATAGGAGTTACAGTAGAAAACACAATTGTCAAAAAAGTTTGGTTATCTCCGTGGCTTACAATAACTTAATGTAACAACCTTAATTATGATTGATAGTATATACTCAGACACTAAAATTTTAGAAATCCCATACAATTTTGGAACATATGTTAGCTTTATTCACAAAAATATATCGCTTCTCGGCCTTTTGGCTAAGATCAAGTGTAGTATTCACAAAAATATAACCTAAAGAAGATTGAACATCATTTTAGCAATCCCTTGTACCTAAACATGTCAAATAATCCTGTTTACCTTTCTCTTCTGGACACTCCAAGGCCCTCTGGAGCCTCCAAAAAGCCAGGAAAGACAATTTTGAAACTGAAGTTTGATTTTGGGAAGCCTGTTAAATATGGTAGCAGTTTAAAACACTTGATGTTATTCCAGATTATCATAAGTTAGTTAGTTTGCCAAAATGATGACTCAAAAATGTTAAAGAAGCAAAACCTGCTATAACCTTTTACAAATTTTGCCAAAGAGCAGATTAGTGCCTAAAGAAATCCTTATTGTGCTTTTATTTCAATGTTTGATTTACAGATAAACCGTAATACCCTTTTGAATTTAGTCAATATGTTCACACAGAGAACCTCTTCCATAAGATTAATTTCCAGTCTTTCACAACTTGTTTGAAACTTCAGCTTTATCTTATATAATTGAAAACAATCCTTTAACCCTAAGTAAAAATATACATTTCTATGCCTTCTTATAACCTTTTACTAAAAACACATTTTACTGTTCTTGCATACTTTGCATATAAACCTATTTTCAGTAGTTTTAATTACATCTTATAATGGTAACTCCTAGCAATTTTAACTTTGATGTAAAACCTGGTAAGTTGTTTAAATTGTGTACTAGGTGCAGCCAAGCACACAACTGGTGTGTGTTTGACTCCTTCCAGCATAATTAAGGGCGTGGTTAATTCCATTTGTCCCCAGGCTTCACTAATTTTGAAACCAGCAAATCAGATAGTTCTCAAAATCCCCAAAGCAGTTTATAACCTTAAAGCATTTAGCAAGCCTAGTACCCAACCTGCATAATTTAGTTCACCTATTCTCATTTTGATGACATCTTCTTCTTGCCAATAATATTTAAGGCTGTTTTTATTTCTCAAAGATTAAAGTCACATGAACTGAAAGGTACTAGAGCTTTTATCTTCCCTTTAAAAATATTTGATCCAAGCATTTGTCTTCCTTTAGGCCAATTAATTAGACCTCTTACTACAGAATCATGTATACAACACATATATAGCTACACAGAAGCAGGAGAAAACTCAGTCCCCAAAAGATCCTTTTCACAACCAAAATTTTGCAGATAATATAGACAGGGATTCTTATCATTCCTAGCCTAGTAAAATGTCTTCTAAAAGGAGAAAAAAAAACCCAAAAACTGGCTTACAAGTTAACTGCTGACTGATACGTGGAGAAGAAAAAAAGATGCCTGGGGGAAGAACCTTTTATTCTTATGCAAATGGTTCCTTCACAGGGAGAGAAACCTAATTACTCTCCCATGGAGTAACCTGCTGGCCTGGGAAGGGGAAGATACAGTGAATTCATGGCATTCCCCAGGACCAGCCAGGAGGGGAGAAGGAGCAAGGAGCCCTTGCTCACCTGTCCATCCCAAAAAAGGAAGGAAAAGACCATGGAAAGGCCCCTGACCCCTGAAAACAATGGGGGTGGGGACACGGTTTCCCCTACACTCAAAAGGCCAAGGATGAAAAGGCTTAGAAGTAGAGAGAAGGCTTAGTGAGAGGTTTTGAGTCCCCGTTTTACTCACCCCTTTTCAAGACCTATGTTGGGTGCCCAAGCTGTTTTAGGACTTTCTCCTTAGTTCAGCTAAGAGCTGGGTCCTTGTCACATGGTCATCAGATATTAGGCTCACAGATACTTTGAAGGGTGAGAATAATGGAATTTATTAGGAAAAAAAAAAAAAGGAAAAAGGGAAACAAGGACTTTCCGCAAACCCAGAGTCCTGCTACTGTGCTTCTCGCCTCACAGACCAAATCCCAGGTGCCACACCCCAGAACAGTAGAGAGGGGCCAGGGTGTTCCCCATTGCAAAGGGCATGAACTTCCTGTGGCTCCACCACAGTGTGCAGGCTGTCAGAGGTCCTGCCAGGTAACACTTCCCACCTGTCCCAATAAGATTCAGACTTTAATATTTATGAAACTGTAGCTTATATGTTTTTCCAATCTCATGATGGGTTTTCCCAACCAAAATTTCAAATGGCTTTTTTTTTTTTTTTTTTGGTTCTGTACTATCATCACTGTTAAAATGAAATAAATCTTACTTTTTCATTGAAGAATAGTTCTTTTGACATGATATTTGTTTGAGATAATATAAACCTTGCTTAGTATTTTAGAATGTAAGCTCAGCAGTTAGATTTAAACCTAGCTTTGACATTCTCTAATGCTGTGTCCCTCAGTGAGTGACTTAAGATGTCTGTGCTTTCAGTATTTTCATCTCTCAAATAGGGGCAGTGGCATTTTAAAGGTTTCTTTTAATATTTAAAAGACAGAGTTAATTTACCTGCCTAGAACATAGTAAGTGCTCAATCAATGTTAGCAATTGAATTGTTTTCATAAAAGATTGGTGGAAATGGTTACAGTAGAGTTCAACACTTCAACTCTCTTGTTTTGTCCAGTTATTGGTTTTTGGAGTAGATTATTTAAAAGAAGATTCTAGTTATACTTTTTGTTGGTAAATTATTTTATTTCTTGCTACAAAATTTGTGGGTTGTATATAGAAAAATTTTTTCCTTTTCTTAAATTAACACTTGATTGCTTGGGTAACTCCCAGGAAATAACTGTAATGTTAGCATGTTCTATGTGATTTATCTTTCTGTTAGTCTGCAAAGTTTGTATACTATAAACAAGCAAGAACAAAAAATTCATGCTTCAAGTATTTCTTTTCCTAGTATAGTTAAAATTGAATGATCAGATAATTTTTTGCCTAAATTTTATTCTTATAACAAAGTATCATACAAATTAGTTTTATTGGGTTACATTTATATTATTGCTTTCAAGATTTAACAGATAAATGATTTTAGCTTGTAAATTTTAAAAACTCTCAATATATATTTGCATTTCACTAGAACTCTGGACTAGATAATTATAAGCATCAAAAGGATTTCTATATTTTGAATCAGGTAAATTTCTGTTTTTAATTATTAAAATCCAAGGATAGTTTAGCTTCACTGTTTTATTTATTTAAGTGTATTTACAGTCACTTTCTCTTTTTTGTCAAAAACAATTCTATAGAACATTAGAAAGCTGAAGTATTAATATAATCACTTTATAGGTGAGAAAACAAGAGACACAAAATAGAACTGAGTGATTTACTCCCTCCAAAAATAAAATAATATTATTATAAATAAATCCAGGATCAGGATTTATCTCCACAATTTAAAATCTTCACACTTTTCAGTTGTACCAATAAGCAGAGTTGCATTCTGGTTACATACTCTTTTTCTCTTCCAAAATATCTAGTATGAATCATTTAGCCAGAACCAAGAGTTCTCATTTTCAGCAAATGTGCACGGAAAAGTCATCAGGCATAACTAACTGCTATCACAGTCATTTTTAAATGGATGTTTGAAAGAAACAATTTTGATACCATAACAGAAAACATTACAGAAGCAGAAAACAGTATTTTATTTGATGAGTTTAACAATATCTCAACTAATAAATTGGCTGTCATCCTTGCCCAGTGTGAAGATAAGGTGGATAAGGACATGTAGATGCCCTCATTGGTATGCCAATTTGCAATTACCCCATGATAGAGCACATAATTTTACTATGATTGATGAAACATTTTAGAAAGAAAGAACTTAAATGGAAAAATTTTATTAGGTTTTGAAATGACATTGCTAACAGTAGTGCTAGGGGAAAAAGAAACATAAAAACATTTTAAGAGATAGTAGGAACGCAGCCTAATCCAAACTGCCTACAATGCCCTTGCTGTTTTCACTTACTTTTGCATCATATATGGGGATGTAAACAACTTAATCCTAAGGTTATTGTGCAACGTTTTCTGCTCCGTACTTTGATCAGAAATAGTGTCTGAAATAAAAATGAGATACCTCTAAGACTTTAGTGCTTGTTATAAAAGGCTGTTATTAAACATAAACACAGTAACTGCATACTCTGAGCTAGAAAAGCACTACAGTGATAAAGAAATGTACTTTTTACAATAATATCAGGATCACTCTGATCTCCAGCATTCATTGAACATTCATTTTCGAGTTGGACAAAAGTTTTTGAATCAGTCTCGTTTGCTCTTAAGTATTCATATCTTAAGTTATATGTCAATTTTACCATCCCATATTGGGTCACATAACTGGTCCAGAAAATAAGGCATCATGTATTTTTCCAGGTTCTGTACTGTTAGTTAAATCATCTTCACACAGTTCAGTGTACCTAACCAGTGCTATGAAACTGCCAACCTGATGGTGGATAGCAACTTCTAACTGACCCTTCAGGCAATTATTGTAGGACTGGAAGCCTGATATTTGGTTACACTCAGTGTCATTTTAAATTTAAATCGCTATAAATTACTCACATTTTTTGTGTAGCAACAATTTTTAAATCAGTGAACTCATCTAAGAATTGAAGAAATGTCCAGGTGTTTATTCGATGCCTAAAAAACACTGTTTCTTCACATGCTTTAATTATTTCCTGGGGCCTTGATTTTTATGATGTGTACATTTATTTTCATCTCGTTTTATGAAGCAATCATGTAAGATTGTCACAAGACTGATGATTTGAGAATATGCAGACATAAATAAGATAATATTTCGGTAGCATGCTTTAAAATAAAAGCATATTTGTCTTAAAATATAAACAAATGTCATATTTGATCTGGTGAGTACAAAAATTAGGAATTCAAGATTCAAGATTTATTTTCCATGATCCCAAATTAGACTTCAAATATACAAATCCAATCAGATGTTTTCATCTTGCTAAGGAAACTTTGAGAGACAGAAAAAGACAATGTTGACAGCATGCTGGACGTGAGAATACTGCAATCTAGGCAGGGTCTCTTCAGCTCTTTTCTGGGCTCAGAGAAATTTCGGATCAGGTCAGCAAAGAAGACAGGTATCAAAGAAGCAAAGAGGTGTTGGGGCAAAAGGAGTATGGATTTTGGATTACGAATTATGCATGCACAGCCTCTGTGTTGCAATTCGAACACCAGGATAATTTGTACCTATAAAAAATCCCATGCCAGCCCTTAACCAACTTGTCAGTAATAGATGTTTGACATATTCTTACCTTTCTCTTGAGGTGACCTCACTTAACAAGAATGTATTGTTCATCTTCTATGTGCCAGGTAATTTCCAGAAATTTCTGAAAATAAAAATACCAGTAATTTATGATCTTTTTTTCCTTGAGAATCTCAAAGTTTAAAACAGAGTGCAGATTTGTGGCGAGTTCCTCAGCTTATAATAAAATATAAAAAGATTTTATTTATATAATAGCTTTACATATTAAGTTTTCTTAAAAAAAGATGAATTTCCATCCCCTTTTCTCTCAAGTAGATTGGCACCCTATTTTATACTAATCCATTTGTTACTTGCTTAGTTTTGTGTAGCCATAGACTTTAACTATATCCTCACTACTAGTGTATTTCATTTTCCACATTGTGAGATATCTGTCAGATTTGAAAGAATGTTACCTGAAGATGAAAAAAAACATCATGGAAGTTAAATTCTGTATTTTTTTCTCTGAGCAAATAAAAACAATTTTCATATATATATAACAAAATGCATGAATGACGTTTCACTATACTTTTGAAGAATAGTTGATGACTTATGGAAAATATCAAAAGAAAAAGATGTTATTCTAACATCATCACGATAAAGTTTCGTCTTGAATGGAGAAGACGGGAGAGAGGCATGAGAGATGTCTTCTACCTAGGTTGGCAGGAGGAAGGGTGAAATCGTGGTGTGGATAGAAAGAACTCAAGAGCCAAAATGGCTGCCATCTTTGCAGATAAAGGCATATATGGGCAAGCTAAAACTTACCACATTTTGTAGGAGAATATTTGGAGAGGTAAATGGAAATATCAAGTAGCTATTGAGTTAGATTGCAGAGAGAAATCAAGGGTGGAGGAAAAAAATGCAGTCATGTCCCCAGTGACAATAGTTGAACACAGAAGAATGACTATGATCACTATGGAGAAGACCAAAAGACTGCAAACTGAGACATATTAGTAGCACATTAATTGACTTATAGCCTGGAATGCTAGGCACAGTGGCTCATGCCTGTAGTACCAACATTGGGAGACCTAGGTGGGTGGATCACCTGAGGTCAGGAGTTTGAGACCAGCCTGACCAACATGGTGAAACACCGTCTCTACTAAAAAATACAAAATTAGCCAGGCGTGATGGTACATGCCTGTAATCCTAGCTACTTGAGAGCCTGAAGCAGGAGAATCGTTTGAACCCCGGAGGCGGAGGTTGCAGTGAGCTGAGATCTCGCCACTGCACTCCAGCCTGGGCAACAAGAGCGAAACTCCATCTAAAAAAAAAAAAGGGAGTTATAGCCTGGAATCCTGCCCATATTCTAATTCTCAAACCATGTACTGTGATGCAAGACTGCTTTTTAACAGAGAAGGGAACAAAGGTTCTATATGCTTACCTAGTCACATGCCCGAAAAGCCATGTCCACCCAGAACAGGCATCTTTTTCTAAGACATACAATGGTGCCATATAAAAACATCAGGGCTACATGTGACCTGAGGTCCAGCTGCAAGACTGTTGTGAGGGCCATTGAAAAGTATTGTCTAACACCAGGCATCCAGTAGGTCATTGTCAAATGGTGTCTTAGAGAGTAAAACTTAGGCTAAATAGAATCAAATGACTTGAGTGGATCTCTGCTTTTTCAAACTTTCATGACCCATTAGGAGGTCATGTAGTCAAAGCAACAGATCATTATCAGCATTTTAAAACATATTGATGGAAAAATAAATATTTTTATGAAAAAAATTACTCAATTTATTTACAAATAAATCCATATATGGGGGCATAAAATGCATTTCTTATTATAGATTTGTCTTAGTTCATTTTGACCGCTATAACAAAATACCATAAACTGGATATCTTATAAACAACAAATATTCGTTGCTCACAGTTGTGGAAGCTGGAAAGTCTACAGTCAAAGCAGAAGACTTGCTTTCTGGTGACTTCTTGCTGTACTCTTGCACGGTAGAAGAGGTAAAGGAGTTCTCTGGAGCCTCTTTTATAAGGGAACTAATCCCATTCATCTGGAAAAGATCCTAATTTCTAACACCATCACCTTGGGGATTAGGATTTCAACATGCAAATTTGGGGGTGGGAAAACACAAACATCAGTCCATTTCCAGTGTACTATTAAAAAAATTGCAAAACATTAAGAAGCACACAGTAAAGTGGAAGAATTAAAACAATATATCCAATTTCCTCCTAACTTCATGTCTTACTCACAGCTAGCTTAGTCATGTATATGATTTGAGACGCAGGATAATTATGTTAGGTCACTCAATAAGGGTATTGGGGCTATAATTATTGTTTCAAGAGCAAGGAAATCATATTCATTGTCAAATGTATGGTATATTCTAAAGGCCTATGGTTATTAGAAATCTAATTTAAAAGTTTATTACTTGTGTGATAATTTCAGATACTAGATATTTACAACATATATAAAATCATAAAGTGCCAGGAATACAGGTATGGTTTAAATAGTTTTTGAAAAATTTAATAGTTTCAGAAAAACCATGATGTAAGCAGATTTTTTAAAACCACATTTTTATTTCTGTAAAATGCTTAATAAAAGGATATACCTTTAGGTAAGCATTTTTCTTAAAAGATGCAAGAGATACTTTAAGTCGTCAATAAGCAATTGGGGATGGGATTCATCTTTGTGTTTTTTGGGATGTTTCACTTCTTAAACTGCAGATATTACCTGTTTTTAACGAGTATTCTTCAAAATGTTATTTGGAATGGCTGTACACTTCTAGATTATTCAAAATATTTGTATTGGGCATTTAGGCTTTAGCTTATTCTTTATATTAGTTCTGTGAATATTCTTGTATATAACTTTTGACAGATCTCTAAACCTTAGAATTAATATCTGTCAAGAAGGTTCATGGGAAAAGATATGGCTACTTTTGGGGATCTTGACATAAAAGTGTTGATCCTTTTGTGAGCAGGATATGTGAGTACTCTATACTGACTATGGGTCAGTACACTTTTATGGACAGTTATGAGAAAGTAAAATGTTCAAATAAATGAGTCCATGCAAATAAAATAAAAGGAAATGCAAATTGAATTTCATTTCATCTATAAGGTACTTGCTATTAAAAAAGAAAGCAAGATTATGAGATCAGGTAGTCAACTGGCCCATGCAATATGCTGACACTTTGCCTAGCAGGTAGACACATGCAAAGGTCAGACCGGAGACACGACTGTCAGAAAATGTTAAGGATGATATGAATATGTTTTTGCTATTTCCACCCAATGACTGAGTCTGGTTTAAAAACTATTCTCTTGGCAAATAGTAGCATTAAGTGTGGGATGGTGTCATAACCAATTTGAGTACTTATTAATCACAGCTTAAAAAACTGAGCTGATAATTGGACTTTCATTTGCTATTTTAATTTCAGTTTCTTTGATTATTAGTAAGGATAAATATTTATGTAGAACAATTAGCTATTTCTGTTTTCTTCTATGAATTATATAAAGGCATAGCTCGGAAGTATTGTAGATTTAGTTCTGACCTCTGCCATAAAGCAAGTATCACCATAAAGCAAGTCACACAATATTTTTAGCTTTCCAATACACAGAAGTTGTGTTTACGTTATATAGTATTCAATGTGCAGTAGCATTATGTCTAAAGAAAATGATATCTATAATTTAAAATACTTTTTTGCTGAAAAATGCCACCAATTATCTTAATCTTTAGCAAGTCACAAACATGTTGCTGGTGGAAGGTCTTGCCTTGATGTTGGCCGTTGACTGATCAGGGTGGTGGTTGCCAAAGGTTGTGGTAACTGTGATAATTTCTAAAACAAGACAGGAAAATTTGCCGCACGGATTGACTGTCACAAAAGATTTCCCTGTAGCATGCAATGGTATTTGATAGTAGTTTATCCACAGAATGTCTTTCAAAATTGAAGTCAGTCCTCTTGTAACTGGGTGTCCCAGGTTCTTGGCCTCCCCTGCCCCAATGATGGGGGAAGAGGCCCTGGAGGTGCCGTGTGCTTACCATTCATATGACTATCACGAACCCAAAGAGTTTTGCAGAGAGCGATTTATTAGGCAGAGTGAGAGAGAGAGAGAGAGAGAGAGAAGTAGAGAGAGTTCCCATGCTGTTGGGGGCGGGCATCCCAGAGAGGGAGATCTGCACAGGTAGAGAGGGAAAGACAGCTCCAACACTGCCATGGGAGGGGATCCGGAGACGGAGTCTACACAGGTAAGGGGAAGCGGAGTTTTAACTTTGAAGTTATTCCTGCCCCATTCATGTTCCTGTCCAACGAGAGGTATTCTTTTAAACTTCCTCTGGAGTGATCGATCTTTGACTCCTATCCCAGATTGATTGCTTGGGCCCACAACAGAGCCCCTCTTTCCAGAGCTTTTGGCAGGCTTTCTGAACAAAGGAAGCTCACCTGAAATTTTGCCTAACCTGCTGGAGGGAAAGTTAGACAAAGAACTCTAGGTTGGGATGGGGAGGTGGATGGAGGCATGGTGCTGGGAAATTCTTGCCTTCGAAACCACGCCCCTTGTGGACTCGGGAAGAGAAGTTACATAGCACCTCATGCTCAAACCCTGCTGCTGCTTTATCAACTAAGTTTATGAAATATGCTAAATCGTTTTTTGTCATTTCAACAGTGTTCACTGCATTTTCATCAGAAATAGATTTCATTTCAGGAAAAAAGCTTTCTTTGCTTATCCATAAGAAGCAACCTCTCATCCATTAAAGTTCTACCATGAGGTTGCAGCAATTCAGTCACATCTTCAGGCTGCACTTCTAGTTCTCTTGGTACTTCCACCACATCGGCAGTTACTTCCTCCACTGAAGTCTTAAACCCCTCCAAGTCATCTATGAGGGTTGGAATCAACATCTTCCAAACTACTGTTAATGTTGGTATTTTCACCTCCTCCCATGATTCACAAATGTTCTCAATGGCATCTAGAAAGGTGAATCATTTCCAGAGGTGAATCATTTCCAGAATTCCAATTTACTTGTCCAGATCCATCAGAAGAATCACTATCTATGGCAGCTACAACCTTATAAATGTGTATTTTTTAAATCATAGAACTTGAATGTAAAAATTATTCCTTGACCCTTGAGCTGCAGAATGGATGTAATTTGCAGGCATGAAAACAACTTCATTTTCTAGGACATCTCCATCAGAGCTCTAGGATGATCAGATGGATTGACAATGAGCAGCAATGTTTTGAAAGAAATCTTGTTTTCTGAGCAGTAGGCCCACTGTTTATTTTATTTTTTAACAATGGCTTAAAATATTCAGTAAACCATGCTGTAAACTGATGTGCTGTCATACAGGCATTGTTCATTTATAGAGCACAAACGGAGTAGATTTAGCATAATTCTGAAGGCTCCAGGATATTTGGAATGGCAAATGAGCACTGGCATCAACTTAAAGTCAACAGCTGCATCAGCCCCTAGCAAGAGAGTCAGCCTTTGCTTTGAAGCTTTGGAGCCAGGCATTGACTTCTCCTCTCTAGCTGCGAAAGTCTTACAGGACATCTTCCAATAGAAGGCTGTTTCATCTACACTGAAAAGCTATTGCTTCACATAGCCACTTTTTTCAATTACCTTAGTTAGATTTCTGGATAACTTGCTACAGCTTCTACATCAGCACTTTTATCAGCTTCTACATCTTGCACTTTTATATTATGAAGGTAGCTTCTTTCCTCAAACCTCATGAACCAACCTCTGCAAGCTTTCAAAATTTCTTCTGCAACTTCCTCACCTCCTTTAGCCTTTATAGAATTGAAGGAGGTTACAGCCTTATTCTAATTAGGCTTTTTCTTAAGGAAATGTCATGGGTGGTTTGATCTTCTCTGTAGACAACTAAAACTTACACCATATCAACAATACGGCTATTTCGCTTTCTTACCATTTGTGTGTTCATAGGAGAAGCACTTTTAATGTCCTTTAAGAGCTTTTGCTCTGCATTCACAATTTGACTGTTTGATGCAAGAGGCGTAGGCTTTGTGCTGTCTCAGCTTTTGACATGCCTTCCTCACTATGCTTAATCATCTCTAGTTTTTTACTTAAAGTGACGTAAATGCAACTCTTCCTTTCACTTGAATACTTACTTAGAGACCATTGTAGGGTTATTAACTGGCCTAATTTCAATATTATTGTGTCTCAGAAAATAGGGAGGCCTGAGGAGATGGAGAGAGACTGAGAAACAGCCAGTAGGTTCCACAGTCAGAACACACAACATTTATCCATTAAGTTTGGCATCTTATAAGGGCATGGTTCATGGCACTTCAAAACAATCACCATCATAAGATCAAAGAACACTAATCACATATTGTAATAACTAGTAAAGTGATCATAAAAAAAGTCTGAAGTATTGTGAAAATTGCCAAAATATGACACAGACCAGAAGTGAGCACATGCTTTTGGAAAAATGATGCCAATGGACTTGATTGACACAGGGCTGCAACAAACCATGAATTTGCAATATTTGCAAACTGCAATAAGATAAGGTATGCCTGTACCTTGTCTGTTTTCTGAAGGACACAACCCTTCCATTTTGACTTATTTTTCTTCTTTGTCTTATGTATTATTTACAAGAGTTTTTATTTCCTTATTGTTTTCTCCAATGTTAGATAATTTTAATTTTAAAAAATTGTTATTTTTTATGTTGAGATCTAATTCAATTCTCTGTGGTCAACAATATTATTTTACATTATGCATTATGACAAATATATTTTGGCAACGTGATTTTGCATTAACAGATTTTTTAAATGGGGATGAAAATGAACAGATAGAGAGATTTGCAAAATGAGTGTTAAGCTCTTGCCTTATCAAAAATTAAAAGCTAAAATAGACTTGAACACTATACAATACTGTTTTCCACATAGTAATTAGTATGATAGCAAGATGAACTTGTTGGCTTATAGAGGAAGAAGCTATGAGTTACTTGCCATTTCTTGCTTAGATGTAACCAGAGACAAATCTGTATGAATGACTAATAAAATGTGCAAGGCTAGGTGAAGTTGACATAACCACTTTAGGCTTACAGAAGAGATACCATCTAGGTATGAGACACGTATCTGACAGAGCTTAAAGTGAATGCTGGGAAAGTTATGTAAGTTTTCAGTGCTATACCATGAAACAAAGGGGAAAGAAGTTATCCTAGTTTATATTTCTAAAAATGAAGACAAAATATCTAAATAAAATAATTAATATCATTCTTAAATGTAATAAATATAGAGGCCAAGGTTATAATCACAAATTATGGAAGGAGCATGTCATCATGATACTATATACTGTTGGATAACAAAGGTAATACAAAGTCATATTAGAATATAATCTGGAAAAAGACAAGAGTCAATTCTTATATAGTAAAGGAAGTACAATGTATTTGTGTAAATAAATGCATACACTTTTAGTAAGTGTAGACTTGACGGGTTTTTTTTGAAAATATTTTATTGCATTGATGATATATCTTAAAGTTTATGGCATCTTAAAATCAAGGAAACAAGGTCTTATTAATAAGTAAACCTGGATGGCAGTTATGAAGGTGTGGAAAAACTCATCAACATAAGAGAGACTTCAAAACCTGTTCTAAGTAAATTAATGTATTTTGAATATGAAAAAGATATTTTAAATCAGGAAAGAAATGAATGATTATGCAAAAATAATGATTAAACCACTTACTCATTTTAGGAAAATAGATTTCAACTTCACATTTTACACTGGAGTAAATTGCATATGATTTAGAGTTTTATTATAGAAAAAACAAAGGCAATACAAAAGTATTAGTAAACATTTTTATAATGTTAAGAGTGTGAATGGTTTATAAATGTGATTCAAGATCATAAGCAAGAAAGGGAAAGAATGCAAGACATGATTATGAAAAAGATCTCTGCAGCTTAGGAAGCAAACAAGTAACAAAACACACTATACCACAAATAAAGTTAAAAACAATTTTAAGTTTAACATTTATATCATGTCAATGAGAGGCAATAGTTGATAATTGTGAAAAGGCTCCTGCAAATCTACAAGAAAATTAATAATGCCCAAGCAAAAGATATGAAGAGCCAGTTAGCAAGAGCAAACATACAAAATAAATGTCAGGTAAATATACAGGAAGGTCTGTTCTCAGTAGTATTTAAATACATAATCTCATCATGATTATAAAAATGAGATCTTACATTTTATCTATCAAATTGAAATTGTATGCAAAGAAATTGAGAAATATGCACATCTCATACACTAGTAAATATCTACAAGTTTCCTGAAGAGTAGTTTGGCGATGCTTATGAAGGTTTCATCATTTAGAATAATATTTATGTTGCTTTCATTAAGTAGCCATTACTACACTGAAGGAACTTTTCTCTTCTTTGATGTATTTTATTAATTACATTTTTGGAATCTATTGACATAAGCACAAATTTTTTAGTAATGATAAAAGGAAAATTAAAATATTCAACTGTTATTGTACCTTTGTCTAGTTCTCTTGCAATGGACATAATTTGTTTATAGTTTTTAGGCTAAAATTTAGTGTTTACATTCTGTGTTTCTAACTACTATAATTTTTTAATAAACTGAATATTTTGTGATATCATGTGCTTTTATTTCATTTAATAACTTTAATCTTAAATTCTACCTTAATATTATGTGTCATCCCTATTTTCTTATTCTGTTGAAATTTGCAAGGTTGCTTCCATTTAAAATTTAAGTATGTTTATTGTTAACAAAATATAATAGGATTTTGTTTGCAATCTAATCTGACATGCTGTGGGGACATATACGGGGAAATATATGTCTTCCTCATTTAGTGTAACATTTGAGATGCTTGACTGCTATTCTTATTCCATCAAAATCATTTAACAATAGCTAATTGGTTTTTACTTAGAGTTTTGGTTTTTTTCTTATATTAGACTTTGTAAGTTTACTTTATCTCTTTTTCCCTTTTTTTTTAATTCAGTTGTGAATTTTCAGTACATTTCTCATTCCAGATACTTATAATAAATTCCTTATTTTTGTCCTTTACTAAAATTAGAAAACAAATCTTCTCTTTCCCAGTGTGTTTTACTTGCCCATTGCACTCAACCCTCACCCTAACTAAAGTAATATGAACCCTACTAGGTGCAGACTATTTATTTATTTATTTTTATTTTTATTTTTTTTCTGAGACAGAGTTTCACTCTTGTTGCCCAAGTTGGAATGCAGTGGTACAACCTCAGTTCACTGCAACCTCCACCTCCTGGGTTCAAGTGATTATCCTGCCTCAGCCTCCCAAGTAGCTGGTGTTACAGGCATGTGCCACCACACCTGGCTAATTTTGTATTTTTAGTAGAGACGAGGTTTCACCATGTTGGCCAGGCTGGTTTCGAACTCCTGACCTCAGGTGATCCGCCCACCTTGGCCTCCCAGCATGCTGGGATACAGGTGTGAGCCACCTCACCTGGCTGGTGCAGACTATTTATTAGTTTCTCCTTTCAACATGGATCCTATGAGAGTCCTAATTTGCACTTATGGTATGTGTTCATGATCACACAGTAATCATTCATTTGAATTTATGTATGGCAGGGCTTGTTGTCCACCAGTTTTACCCCTCTGTCTAATCTTCCCCTATATACAGTTCTGTCTCCTGAATTCATTAGTATTTGGTTAGAATACCGTCTTGAATGTTTTCTTCACACACAGTGTATGAGTGATATACTCTCTGAATCCACGTATTTCTACAAATGTCTTCCATCCTGTTCAGAGAAAGGTTTCTTTAGCAGGTTAGAGAATTATAAAGACACACTCATTTTATCTCAGTGACATACATGTTACTCTGTTGTCTTTCAGTGACATTAGCAAGAATCTGATACTATTCTAATAGTTTTTCCTTTATGAACTGGCAACATTTTTTGCAACTGAGAGCTTGTAAGATTTTTCTACCAATGATTTAATTTTCCCCATTGAACATGCATTACTTCAATGAATAAAAACAAAATTCAATAAAACTAGCTTCTTGAAAACAACTTCATAACTATCATGTAAGTCCCAGAGAGACTATGAGCATTACTCATCTTTACTATAGGGTTGATTGATAAATACAATGGAATGACAAAGTTTTAGAGACTTTGATAGCTGGAAATAAATGTGTCAGAATTTTGTCCTAGCCTCCAATGAGCAAGACAAATGGTTTCCAGTGTGTACGAAAATAAGATTTTTTCTTTCCATTCCATTTACCTTCTCTACTTATACTTTGTTTTGTTTGGTTTTCTAATATGTGTATATTAATAGTTCTGACAAAGAGGACCAAAAAGTGATAGTAATATAAAATGGGAACATTTTCTTAAGTGCTACACTTCCCTCAGAAAATAAGTGAGTGTGAACAGAAACAGAGACCATTCTATACAGGTATTGGGGTTTTCTTTCCTGGCTTATACACACTTTTCAATATCTGAGTTGCAGTCAAAGGGACATTTTTCCTTCAAAAATATCTTGATGTGAACATGCAGTTTCAAACACTTTAAAAATTCAATTCCACTGAAGATGTCGAAAAAGAATAATAAATACCCAGGACAAACATTTTATTCTGTGTAACTCCGCTTTATTTACCTTGATAATTGTAACATTTTTCATTTGATGAATTTTACGTTTCCTCTAATAAGTTGAACTTAAGTTCATGGTCAAGGAAATGTGAATTTACACTATGTACTTTATAATCAACAATGCCAATGTGAGAGTATGTCTTCAGTATTGGATTTCTATCTGTCTTGTTAATCAATAACTGCACATGTGAGTGTATATGTGTGGAGGGATAGGTTATATATACACATGTAACTTATCCCTACACACATATTCTGTCCTACACCTAAAGATTCAGGTGCAAAAGCAATTTCCTGAGGGGGAGAAAGATGTCATTCTGTATCTTCCTTTTGGTACCTTTCCTTGTCTTGAAAAGAGCATGATAGTGGATCAGTTCCAGTGTAGAAACAGAAACTCTATTACTTGTCTCAACTGATTGAATCCATTCTAGATTCATTATAGTTCTTTTTTTCTTTCCCTTCTGCTGATCTTCCCCCTTATCTCCTTATCTTTATATTTACCTTGTTATTCACAAAATAAACCATAGAAAGTCCGTAATTGAGAAGGCTAATGATGATTTTTTCAAGTTCCTTATAGTACTGTTATAAAGAGAGAATTCCCAATGCTGTTGAAAACAAATGAGCCCAGCAGGCTGCAGGGGGGAAAAAGAGGGAAAAAAAGCTGTTTGTGTTGCTCCCCCTTTGACACAGAGGGCCTGCTTTACAAGGAATCACGTAATGGTCATAGTCATTTTAGTGTTCAAATTTACAGAGCAATACTGGCAATCACGTCCAGAGGGAAAATGTGTACAGGAGTGATGCTGCGGTGAAAGTTCTGTAGCTTTCAAGCTGTTATAATCAATTTGAGCCCAGCCAATAATATGTCAGGTGATACAAAAAGACAGAGATGATTATTTTTTCTTTTTTAGTTTTTTTTTCTCTGTCTTTGGTCAATAGATTGAAAATGAAATATAAACTAAAATCGTGTTAAGATTCTGGAATACCAGGGTCTTACAAAGGAAATAAACTTGTGTCCCAGGTAACATAATCATACAGTTTGTAGTCAAAAATGTTTCATTACTAGGGGCTCAATATCACTCTTGAATTCGGAGAATTATGTGCTCACTATTTATGTCTTATTAAGAAGCATACTTTATGATAAAGTACACTTCACTCTACAATGCTAAAAAATAACTTGGTCTTTGGAGTCAGTCTTAAGTATAAAAACTGTGTCTGCCAGATTCTCTTTCTATGCTAATGATATAACTCATCTGAGCTTTAGTTTCCTCCTAAGTAAAATGAAGACAATATCAATAATTGCATTGTTGCAACAATTAAGTAAAATAAAATGTGCCATTTAACTGAGTGCTTGAAATACATGTTTTCCCCGAAATAATTCTTTCATACTATTGGATATAAATCTTGCTAATCCACTTGTTGATGTAACTCCAAAATAACTAAATGAGTAGCTAACCATCAACAGAAACAAACTGCCCACAAATATTTTGAAATATATTTTGGACATATGCATCTGTTTATTATTTTAACCACCCCCCATCCCCCCACCGTAGTTTACTGACAAGTTGGGCTGAACCACGTGGAACCCCAAAGGCTTTTTCTGGTCAATGCTGAAAACAAAATAGGTGGACAGGCTTCCTTTGTCATTTTTCTCTACCTTCACATCCTACCCTCAATCTTCTGGACTTTATCACTCGGTTGGTAAGAAGAAGCAAACTCAAGGAAGAAGATGAAAAGGACAACAAAAACCGGATGGGTGGAGAGGCAAAGCAAGAGTGCAGTAATGCTCACAGCTATGCTCTCTAAGCTGAGATGGAACCTGAGGAGTTAGAAGGAGAGCAAAGGGGTCCATCCAGAGATGAAGTGCAAAAAAAACCCCAAAAACAAAAAACAGCAGGGTTGCCCCTTTTCTCAGGAGCTGAGAAATACCATGCTCTTGAATCTGACTCATCCTCTGGAAGAGAAGAAGGGAGTTGTGAGCTTTCTCCCACAAATAGACAATTCAGGACTGTATGGTTGACTACGCAACTATTGACACACCTGTCTGAAATGTCCTCAGTTAAAGAAGGCACATCAACTTTTTATGTCCAAAAGTGAACTCACCATCTTAACCTGTAAGAAAGCTCCTCCTCCGCTTCTCCCTGTCCTGGTAGGTGGATCAATTTATCCACCAGATCCCTCCAAGTCAGAACCGGGATTTTATTTTGCTGCTCCCCACTTTTCAGCCAACTCAAATATCCATTCAATCTCCAAGCCCCACTGATATTTTAAGTATTATTTTATTATGATAAATTTAAAATACAGATAAGCAAAATGTGATATAAAAATTTGCATGTAGCCATCACCTGTTTAATCCTACCTGCCTTTCTTTATCTTTCCCAAATCCCTGACTTGTAACATCTAAATATTTCTGAAATATTCCCTACCTCTTTCTCCTTGATTCTGCTTTGCTTAGTTCCTCAAGTCTTGTAATGTTCTACCAGAGCTACTTGGGTCTTAGTTTTCTTTATATTTCAAAATGTGTTTTGAAACTCAAATCCAATCATATTTCTCCACTACATAAAATCTGTTGATGGACATCCTTTACCCGCTGAATATAATTCCAAATTCTTGGCAAGCGTTTTCCCGGTTTCAGCCATGACTACCTACACAGAGTCTTGCCCTGAAGCCTCTACCCTCATGCCCACTGTCCACCAGTACGATTCTCTTGTAAAATATGCTGCTCCTGCAGGCCTCCAGGCATTTAGGTGAACTCATTCCTTTGCCTGATTGGATTGTGGGGAACGCTTTGTTTGTCTAAACTCTTGCTTATACTTCAATATCCGACTCAAACGTCACTTCCTTTTCTAATGCTTCTCTGTCAATAATCTTCACCCTTTTATCTTGCAAATGACCTAAGGAAGGCATTCCCTTCGAGTTGCCACCGTACTACTAAATACCTCTTTTATTTGTGACACACACTACAATCTAATAATTTGGGTGTTGGTACATCTTCTCCAGTAGCTATGGATCCCCTTAAGTCAGGAGCTGTGTGTATGCCTGTGTTCTTGCCATGCTTAACTCAGTGTACCAGAGGTGAACCAGGAAGAATTTTTACTCAGAAAAGGCCAAATATTTCTCCTTATTAAGAATTTTTAATAACATTTTAAAATGTATCTCCAATATAATTGTATCTCAGAGAATTTTTCATGGGACGTCTTAATCTAAATAGTTATTTTACAATCCATCAAGGAAGATTATAGAGTTAGTTACAGGGATTAGGTAGTATAACTGGTGAATTGATCTGAACATTAGAAATAAGAGTACCCAAGAAGCAGACTTTTATTTTTCTGTATTATACCCATCCAAAGAAACTTTCTCCTTGAAGATTAATTATTATGAAGTTGGACACTGGAAAGTTTAAGGCTATTTAAATAATTCATATTTATATATTACTCACAAAGATCATTTCTTGCCTATCTCCACTATCTTGAGGGAAGAGGGAGGTTACTTTCAGATAAGTGGTATTTTACTGAACAAGATTTGAGTTGGACCATAAGGGAATTTGTCCATATCATATATCCAGCCCAGAAGACAGGGAGATAGATAAGGAAATATTTTTCTTTCCAAATTATTGATAAGAAAGCAAAGAGGTCAAGCACTCAAAACCATACAGCAGGAAGAGACACAAAAATTAATGTCAACTTTTATTTCTACCTATTAATATATTACCTAAGACCAGTAACAATATTTTAGAGTTAAGCAACATATTGGCAAGTTAATATATTTTTACAAATAGTCAATTAGGTGATATAAAGTAGTTCATTTTCTTGGACTCCAACCAATACATCAGACCTCATGAGTTCTTTTCCTCTGTATTTTTGCATATCATTTTTGCAGCTATAGCCCACAAGGGATACAATCCTCATCATCCTCTCTATTACCAATAACTGATCTGAGAGCCAATTTCTTTTAAAGTTTAATATAAACTTCTCCCAGTATGCCGTGAAGGGAGTCAAATTTAAAGATAAAAATGAAAACTTTTATTTTAATAAAAACTCAATTATATGCTTCTGTGTTAACTTGCTTTTGGAATGTGAACTCTGACAGCAGGGCACACAGCCTGACTTTTTGATTAATTTTTACTTATTTCCCAGTATAGACATATTCACATTTGGGAACTGGGAAAGTCCATAAATATTTGAGTAACTGAATGATTGAATCAAACCTAATATGGTTGAACTATTTTGCTTATGTTCAATTTGTGAGACACTCTCAGTTAATTTTAAGAAACTAATTTAATTTGTATTTTATGCAAACATAGACATATATATCTACTTTCTGAGTATATTTAGCCATATAGAGTTGCATGATATATTTATTTATATAAAATAGGTAAATTAATCAAATACATACATGTTAATAAAGTATTAACTCTTCAGCATTTTATAGAAGACCATTCACAATTTATCTTACTTTATTGTCATATTTCAGCAAATTTCCTTACATACTCCAACTTCCATATGCTGTGCTTTAGGGGC
Organism: Cacajao melanocephalus; assembly: GCA_963573385.1. Lineage (NCBI taxonomy): Eukaryota > Metazoa > Chordata > Mammalia > Primates > Pitheciidae > Cacajao > Cacajao melanocephalus. Next base: position 25,230 of record CAUYLG010055530.1, read on the forward strand.
ATTTGACCAGTGCCTGGCCAAATGCTAAATGTGAACAAAGTGTCTTAAATATGCTTTAAAAATTTCTAAAATTTTAAATCTTTTAGGTGACTGTGTACTTACTGGTACCACAGGCTACACGATACCACCTTCTACTGTCGGACTCTGATGGAATCAAACTTTTACATTACCTGCCTGGCCTATACAAGGTTTTGAGAACTTAGCCTTCGTTGTTGTTTCATATCTCAAAGTTGTTGGTCTCCAGGAGAAGCTCAAAACTCTTCCCTTGTTTCTCTGCTCTTCTGTTTTGCCAATAATAAATCAGGTCAAATGCTAGGGATTAAAATTTTCACGGGAACTTGGGATTTCCGCTCAACCTGCCAGGAAGGTATCTATGGTAAAGTAAAAAGCCATCTGACACCACAAAGTATAAAAATCTTAGGTGTGATGCCTGCGCTCACTCTGCGCTATTTTTCTTATCAGTTACAGATAATAATACCTACCACCTAGAGCTTCTGTAAAGCATTAAGCAAACTAATATTTATAAAGCATTTGGAATAAACCTTCAACTTTTAGTAATTACTGTATGTGAGCAATAGCCAGTATATGAATTAAATGTTACACAACTCACCCTTTAAAAAGAAGTTAAGCCTGGTTTGAATAAAATGAAGAATAAAGATTCAAGACATTTTTCAAACCTGACGTGTGTATGATTCCCCTATGATTTCTCTCTGTGCTCCCCTATTAGGCTTCTTACAGTCTTCAGTATATCCCAGTCACTTTTCTGCCTGCACTTTTGTCCAAAATTTTTTATACCTTTAGTTTCCTTTCTTCTTCTCTTTCTCTCTGATACTTATCTATCCAATATTCTCCAGTTTGAGTCTATCAGTTTTCTAGAGCTGCCATAAAAAATTATGACCAAATTCGTGGCTTAAAATATCAGAAATTTATTTTCTCACCACCCTGGAAGCTGAAAGTCTGAAATCAAGGTGTCAGCAGAACCATGCTCCTTCAAAAGGGTCTAGGGAAGAATCCTTCCTTGCCTCCTCTAGCTTTTGTGGTTGCCAGCTATCCTTGTCATTCTTTGGCTTGCAGATACATCTTTCAATCTCTGCCTCTGTCTTCACAAACCTTCTCTTCTGTGTCTCTGTGTCCAGATTTTCCTCCTTTTATAAAGATGTCAGTCATTGAATTAGTGCCCACCATAATCGAGTATGACCTTGTTTTTGTTTAATTACATATGCAAAGGCCTATTTCAAACAATGTCCCATTCATAGACACCGTGGGGTTAGGACTTAAACTGTGCTTTTTAACCCACAACAGGGTTTCATGTCACTGGAAAATGTTATTCTCCACAAGACCATCATGATCATCTCTGAGAAACACTTATTTTCTAATCAATTTTTTGACAGATAATATAAACCTGCTTTCTGATGTTTAAAAAGGGTTTATGAACCTTTATTTTCTCTGATAAATTATATTGTAAGCATTTAAAGGTAAAGACTATATTATTTACTTTTTTATTGTTCGTGTTGTATGCTCTTCTGTGGAACAATAGAATGCATATAGTTGTAAATAATTGCATTAATGAATACATGAAAAGATTACAGGCCTAGTAATGCAAAATTTTTCTATGGAACAATAGATGAAAATAAATAGTACGTGATAAGAACATGTCAATTTGTAATCTGTTCATTTTTAATTTATGTTGTGCTTTTGATGGATTATGTAGAGTATTATAAATTCAAACTGAGCATATATTTATTGACATGGTTATGATTAAATTACATATAAAAATTTGAAAGACATTACTTAGTTATATCTAGTGCTTTTAAAGTAAGAGATCCTATTTTGCTTTGCAACTACAATAAAGGCCTCACATTATAAACAAGAATATGACAAGTGTGGAATATGGGTACTTTAGTACTAAGGATTTTAGATATAAACATTGTATACCTTAAACTGTTTAACAGTCAACATTCCAAAATACTGTTGGAAAATAGTAGAAACTTATGTCAATTACGTAAAAATAATATTTTAAATTGATATGCCCACAGATGATAATGAATGTGAAATTTTTGCTCAGACCTGTGGCGAAAATGCTAATTGCACTAACATAGAAGGAAGTTATTATTGTATGTGTGTACCTGGTTTTAGATCCAGCAATAACGAAGAAAAGTTTATCACTAATGATGGAACCTCCTGTATAGGTAAGTTTGGTTCTTTAAGTTAAAATTTGTATATATCTCTTATTGTTTATTACCTCCAGGGATTAAATATATGCAAACCAAATTCTGCCAGACCTAGGTGTTGGGTATTTTAATTTCAGAACTTTCATAAATGTCTTTATTTCTCCAGTGTTTTATAGTTTATGGGCTGTTTATCCAAGAATATAATAATTTCTTTTTAATTTTTGAGAAAATCAGTTTGCAAAAAGTAAAAAGAGAAAGAAATATTCATGGAGCCATGAGATCTAGCATGGTGGCAAACAACAGAATAAATATTTACAGTTTAGAATAATATACTACATCAGGAAAATTGTCATTTGCATTAAAAGATATTAGTGACTTTGTAAATATGCACTCTGTGATGGGTTCTACATTTTTTTCAGACAACAATCATTTATAAAATAATTGTTCTAGTGGTTTTACTTCTGCTTTGATAAAAGTTAGTCACACTTCAGATATGCATTAAGTTCTTCTGAACACTGGAGTCAGCACATTATTTATAAAATCATGTCAGGGTCACTAAAAAAGTCCTTTGTTGGGAAAATAATTTCCATGTAATTTCTCGAGATTGTTCACTTTTTGTGGGTCTGAAGGGAGTACCTAGATGATTTTTTAAAATATCCTTCTATTGTAATTTGATCATGTATGTGATTTATCAGATCCTAGAGAACTGGATTACAGCCTGAGAAAAAAGAGTTATTTAGAAACTTCAATAGATGAATAATTTTCAGAAGCAAATTCCCTGGAGCCAAAGACTTTAACTTTGAAAATAAACTTTAAATCATCTTAATCATGGTTTCTAAAAAATATTCAGCTTAGCAATAACTCTTATAATTATGATTGGTAATCTACAAGATTAATAGGTACACTGAGGCCCTGCGAGAATGAAGTCATGTAGCCAAAGTTAGACATGGGACTAGAATTCAGGAACCTACATGCAACATAGACAAGGATAATGTGCCACTTCTAAATGATAATGATAGATAAAAGAGATATTCAAGTTAATTGAGATTACACTAAAGCCTTTGATTAGTGCCCTAGTGAGATTTTTTTTTTTAATTTGTTTTTTTGAGATGGAGTCCCGTTCTGTCATCCAGGCTGGAGTGCAGTGGCACAATCCCGGCTCACTGCAACCTCCGCCTTCCAGGTTCAAGCAATTCTCCTGCCTCAGCCTCTGGAGTAGCTGGGACTACAGGTGATTGTCACCATGTCCAGCTAACTTTTTGTATTTTAATAGAGAGGGGGTTTCACCGTGTTGTCCAGGCTGGTCCCAAACTCCTGAGCTCATGGAGTCCACCCACCTCGGGCTCCCAAAGTGCTAGGATGGTACTAGACAATGTTCAAAAAATGTATCTGTGAAATGTCTGTATTAAAGAAATCATCCAGTCTCCGACACCCACGCTTCACAACATTTACTCTGCTATATTAAAAAGGAAGATTTTATTCTCCTCATTTTATTGCCAAGGAAAGTAAAGGGCTAGTCTAGATTCATACATTTTGGATAAAAGTAAGACTAAACTCACAGTCTTGCATCTAAAAACCCTTTGTTATTTCCACAGGATACTTAAATGTGTAGACCATTTAAATATCACTTTGATCTGAATAATGCAAATATAGTGGATCAAGTTTCACAAGAGTAAAAAATATTTAAAATATGAGAAAATAATGCTATTAGTGTTGAATGGTAATTTTACCTTTAGTGTTTGCAGAAAAAATGTTTTATTGCAATATAGCATAACAACATACTCAGGAAATAGGAATCAACGAGATTCTGCCCAGAAAATTTACAGTACTTCCCTGTTTGTTCTTCTCAAGCCTATATTCTTGTTACTAGTCTTAGAATGTCATATAATGTGCTTTTTACCTTTAGTACTTCAGTTCTAGCATGTAGCCCTGCAAGCTTTAGGGGAGATGTTCCAGTCAGTGAAGAAGCCTAACTTATAACATCTTAATGACTGTAATTTAATAAAATTTTAACTGTGCTCTCCATTCCCTAATGTCTCTTGTCTGTAGAAGACATCTGTCTTTTTGTCTGATCATGTTTACTTTTAATAGCCCTCAATTCACAAAGGGCTATATTTTTCTGTTCATGTTCCTTGAAGTAGAGAATTTCTACGTTAGGAAACACTGAATCGTAGACACAGAGAAAACACAAACACACAAAGATGACTCAACGGCAAAATTTTATGGGGATAGTGTATTTGTAATTGAAGACTCTTTCTCTTTTGATAGTCAATTTCTATTGAGATCAGGTGGAATGAGCCTAAGTTTGTGCTAACTCACTTTTTAGCAGTAGTCAGTAAACACACTAACCGTACTAAAGCCTAATATCCAATTGTGAGTCCTTCTGTTTCTACCTGTTTTGTTTGATGGATTTTTCAGTGAAAAACTCATTCTCTAGAAAAATGCTATTTCTCATCAATTTTTGTTGTCCTTAAGGATTAAGCTTTTTTGAGAAGCATTGTAGCTATTTGTTTTTAGTCCAGTCGTGTAGTGATTTTTGTTGCATAGTATTGTAATCCTCAGGGAATTTGAACAGAAACATAAATCTGTTCCCTTTTGCATTTGCATTAGCATAATACCTTACAGTATATTGCTCCTGATTTGAAATTTTAGCTTATCCTTAAATTTGACATTTCTGGTAATTATACTCATTAAAATCTCTATGAGTAAAAAAAAAATGGAAGACTTGATATAGGGCAAGAAAGGACCCAAGCAAATTTTTTTACCTTTAGTCTATATTCAAATACTATTTTTCACACATAAGATTATTTTGCTGCAGAAGGCGCTGGGTGAGATTTGGCGCTACACTGTGAGATTTTCCACTACACCTTGGAATCACTGTAAAACAGAACTTGAGAAGTCCAGCTCCTGGAAACCTAGTTACACATCAGAATTTCACAAATGGAGAAGCTGAGGCATCCAATACTAAAGTGTAAAGTTAATCTCCCAAAATTAGTAGAAGCCAGGAATTCCTTCAATTTTCCCATGTGTTTTACAGCATTGTTTACTGGTTGTAATGTCCTACTGCCTTGAGTACTTGGTGATAATTGTAGATTATTTTTCTAGCTTTGAATAATATTAAATTTTGTCTTTAAAAATTATTTACTATAATTGAACATTTTATCTTTGGTAGTCTGTGAATTACACATTAGAAAACTCTATTACTGATAATAGTTATAAGAATAATTATTATAAGAAGAATAATTACAACCTCAATGATCATGTTTTGAAGGAAGATTATGATAAAATTGCTGAATTGGCTTTTTATACACATGAAAAACAAGCATAATGTTGTTATTGTTATTATTATTATTATTGAGTTGAGGTCTCATTCTGTTACCCAGGCTGCAGTGCAGTGGTGCAGTTATGGCTTACTGCAGCTTGGAACTCCTAGGCTCAAGTGAGCTTTCTGTCTTAGCTTCCCAAATAGCTGGGGCTACACTGCACATAATCTTGTCTGGCTAATTTTTAAATTTGTTTTGTAGAGACAGGGTCTTGCTATGTTGCCCAGCCTGGTCTCAAATTCCTGGAATCAAGTGATTCTGCTGCCTCAGCCTCCCAAAGCGTTAGGATTACAGGTGTGAACCATCATGCCTAGCCAAGCATCACCTGTTAATAAAAAAGTATTAAATGAGATAAGATCGTTAATGATATGCTTGCATTTAGTGATATGAAATTATTAATTTAAAATCAAATGATAAGTTTGTAGTGAGGAAAGCGGGTCAGTCAGTAAATCTGATCTGTCAAATCTAACTTGACTTAAATAATTACCTAACAGCAATTTATCTTTCATTAAGATAGGAAAGAGGTTATTTTTTTTATAGATTTGGGGATTACCAAGACATGGTAACCTAGAAAAACACCCTTTGTTTATCTGTATCTTCAAACCTACTTAGTCACAAGGCTCCTGCTATTAGGAAAACATGCAATATGAGTAGAACCACTAGTCCTGATTTTCTAGTTACCATATCAGGTGACAACTATATCCTAGGCACTACTCCAGCCACCTTCCCATACATTTTCTTATTTGTTCATGAGGTAGAACTCTTTCAGTTAGAAGGTGTCTTTTTAAGATATTACCCAAGCTCATCACACAGCTAATGGGACTTTTCCTGCAGGAAAGAGAAAACTGTAGGTTTTAGCCATTTGGACATGCAAGAGATTGCAAGAGAAATTAATGTGGATCTTGCTGCAGAACAACAGGCACATTCATTGTAGCCAAACCAGTTTCACTGGACGTTTAAGTTCAAAGTGCAAGAAGGAGGATAGAAATTGAGTTCGTGGAGCCAAGATTTTTATGTTGCTCAGAGATTGGGTTTGGGAAGAAGTTTCAAAGAATGTTGCACATTTAAAGGGTTTGAAATTGAGAGAAATCACCACCTTGTTTACTGTTACCCATAGAAGGCATCTAAACTACAAAACAAGGATATTCAAAGAACATAGTATTTTTCTGGCTCATTAAATAAATTTTTTTTATTTATGATATTTCACAGGTCTGTTCACACTTTCATTGGGGCGTTTTCCCAGTTGGAGTATAACATTTGGTACTTGAACAGTTCTTGAAAAGAGTCATCTTTGCTTTAGTCCTACGTACTTTTCTCACTTCACTGATTTCATGAAAAGTGACAACCCTAGTCTACACAACACCTGAGTACTTCTGTCTTTAGTGCAGCCTAGAATGCTGTCTTTGATGGTTCGTCATATCCCAAGGTTGACCTGCCACTACTTGTCCCCTACTTCATTTTTTGTTTATTCATTTTTGTGGAGTGGTAGTTCCTGAATACACATAGAAATGAAAAGATGAGGAGTTAGGGTGTTACAGGAGCATTTCTGCTTCTTTAGAAGTTGTGTTCTCAGATTGCTGGGTAGTACAGATTTTGAATATATAGACTTGTCAGAAGAACAAGAGCTTTTCTAACCTTCTTTCAGGCCTGGACCATTAACTGACCTCTTAAATCTAGTACCATCACCTTTCTGGTGAATGAGAATTTCTTTAAGAATCTAGCAAGAAACTCACTTTTAATTTTTGGTTTTGGTGGTGTGAATTTGGATGTGTTTTCTAGATCTTTGTTGAATTTTTGAGTGAGAAATTAGAAACAGCTGCATTTAAGACAATTAGCTAAATGATATTTTAAATTAGACTTATTACTCACCCTTTTTCTACAGCAAGTAGTATTATGTTACCATATTAGTTTTAAATAAATCAAATTGTAAATTTAGGGTTAGATGTTCATTTATTAACAGAAAGTATCTTTAAGATGTCAGAACTGGGGTAGAAACAAAAATTTTTGCATTAATTCAAGGTAATGATCTAGACTTCAATTTTTCTTAGAATCTTTTTTTATAGTGGTAGATTATTTATACTGTACTTATAATGTAAAGCATATTTCACTGTAGTAAGTAAAGTTTTAATTAAGAATATAAATTATGTAGACTTAAACCTTTATTACAGCTTCAATACATAGCTTTCGAGAATGTAAGACTTAATTCTGTCTAATGTATTACTTTATCTATGACACATGTGCATTAAGAACAACAGTAAAATCAAACCTGAACAAAAGTAATAAGTTCTAATAAAATTTTAAGGAAATTCAATCACACATTCTGCTACATCTTAGTTTTTAGGTTAACTTACATGCAGAAATGAAGCTTTGGAAAGAAATTAGATCATTCTTTTATCCTCCAGATTACACTGAATTGTTGAAATCAGTTTTGTTTAATAATAGAAAACAAATAAGTTTAAATGTGTTTCTTAAATTGGGTCTGTGTCAAATTAGGACTAAATGTTCTATCATCCATAGTGGAAATTACTGTAGTGACTTTGTTGATTAATCATGCAATTCAGAAAGCAATTTGAAAGTTTGGCCCATGAATAATATTTTAAATACTCTGTCAAAAATTGATTGGCGGTACTAAAATTAAAAAATATATGCAGCGGCTGGACTTGGTGGCTCATGCCTGTAATCCCAGCACTTTGGGAGGCCGAAGCAGGCGGATCACAAGATCAAGAGATCGAGATCATCCTGGCCAACATGGTGAAACCCCGTCTCTACTAAAAATACAAAAATTAGCTGGCCGTGGTGGCAAGCGCCTGTAGTCCCAGCTACTCGGGAGGCTGAGGCAGGAGAATTGCTTGAACCAAGGAGGTGGAGGTTTCAGTGAGCTGAGATAGCGCCACTGAACTCCAGCCTGGCACCCATCAACGGAGTAAGACTCTGTCTCAAAAAAAAAAAAAAAAAAAAAAAGTATATGCAGCTAAGTTTGTTCTGCCATTGTCTAAATGATAGTATTTCTCTTGCTGTGTTATAAAATTTGACATGAAACTGCTAAAAGTAACACTATTTTCAACAAAGTAGCAAGCATATGAGCACTAACAAAATTTTTTACAAATATTAATATTTCCAGATATAGATGAGTGCAGTGAATCACTTGTCTGTGGTGATCATGCTGTATGTGAAAATGTCAATGGTGGATATAACTGCTCCTGCAAAGAAGGTTATCATACATCCACAGGAAAATCGCCGTTCACACCTAATGATGGCACTTACTGCCAAGGTAAATTACATTATTAAATTTTATGTGTGATCAAAGAACTACGTAAAATATGTAGTACACAGTTGTGAAGTATCATAGAGCTACATCTTCCAAGAAATGTGCCTGTATTTTTTATATTTTATGGAATAAAGAAATAAAAGCCTATTTTTTATTTAATCAAAATTGTAGATAACATATTTTATGTAACTAACATCTCTGGTCCTTAAAACTCTTTTATTTCATTTTCTGTAAAATATTGTACATTCTAAAACTGAAGAAGGAGTTCAGATGTTAGAGAATGTTCTTTTAATATTTAAATAAGTGAGCAAGATCATTGGGATTGATATAATCTGCTTAGGAAAAAATACTTTTTTAAACTTACTGTATAATCTATTTTCCTTTTCTACAGAAAATGTGAATGCAAACTGCCATTTAGATAATGTCTGTATTACTGCAAATATTAATAAAACTTTAACAAAAGTAAGTAGAACAGTTAACAATTTATTTTATTTTGACATTTTTGTTTCAGTTAGAATGCTTTCAATGTCACACATTTCAAGAAGAGTAAACAGCAGTCGAACGTTAGGGAGAGTTGAAAACATTTACATATAGAGATCTAAGCAACATGCTTGCATCAAAGATAGGGTAAATATGAAACTCCCCAAATTATTCAAGAGGCCTTTTACGTATTTAATATGCTACATTTTCATTACTCCATATGTTAGACATTTCTTTTTATGTAAAAAAGTTGATTAAAAAATAGTAAAGAAATACTTTGACTCTAGACACATCCCACATTCTAAGTAGACATAATTGAATGCACCTAGATTTGGTATCTCAAAGTGAACATTTCAAAGAGCAAATGAAGTAGGTCATTTATGAAATAATTGTCATATGATTAAAAATGTGATTCTCAACATGAGTAATCAACTATCAGTTTAAAACAAATTTTCATTTAATCACATTGTAAAGAATTTTTCTGATTAAAATCTAATTTAAAATATTATCATTTATTGCTTAGGATATCAATATTTATAAGTACTAAGGAGCTTAAGTATTAAGGTAGATTCATTGGCTATGATATAATTCTATATTGAAGAATAATAAGTTATTTTGAAAGCACATCTTTAAAAAATTATTAATTCAAACATGTTCTGTTTCTTTTCTAAAGTAATGTCAATGCTTTTAAGGTATTTGCTAATCTCTAGTAAATAAATTCAGGTTTCAGTGATGCATGTGATGGTTTAGGTTTATTAGTCTGATATTATTTACGTGGACAGCAAGAAAATCAACCTCAGAATAAATTTAACGTATGTTTTATTCTTGTAAAACTCTAGTAGAACTGTTTTAGTTTTCTTTATGTGGACTCATTTTTTTCTCAGATCAGACCTCTAAAAGAACCCATCGCTTTGCTGCAAGAAGTCTATAGAAATTCTGTGACGGATCTTTCGCCAACAGATGTAATTACATATATAGATATATTAGCTGAATCATCTTCATTACTAGATTACACGAACAACACTCTCTCAACCAACGACACTCTTTCTAATTCAACTCTAACTGTAAGTATGTTCAGCTTTAACTCTTAATATCATTGAGCTTTGAATTTTTCCTTTCATCTGTGATTAGTGTAGGATTCAACACTTCTAAAAGACATACTTTTTTTTCAATAGGAATTTGTAAAAACCGTGAATAATTTTGTTCAAAGGGATACATTTGTAGTTTGGGACAAGTTATCTGTGAATCATAGGAGAACTCATCTTACAAAACTCATGCACACTGTTGAACAAGCTACCTTAGGGATATCCCAAAGCTTCCAAAAGACCACTCAGTTTGATACCAATTCAACGGATATAGGTAAGAAACAAGGGTCCATTTCAAAGTAATAGTGTTTTCCAAATAAGCCATTTTCAAAGGTTGGGTTGAGGGTTAGGAGGCATGGTGTTGACACTAGTATTGATTAAATTAAAAGTCATTTTATCAGTGTATACATGAATGGAGATGCATATTGCATGAGCAATGTGAATAAAGTACTAGTAAAAAGGATAAATAAAAAAGCGTTGTCTCCTTCCTGTCATGTCCACCTCTTCTGATTCCCGAACTGCTCAGCAATTAAATGGTCAGAGTACATTACCTCCTTGTCATTTTGAGTCCGACATCTCATGACTTATTAGGGTCTACTTGACCAATGATCTTTTGGATATAGTTTATTTATTTTTTTAGATTTATTTATTTATTGAGACAAAGTCTGGCTCTGTCACCCAGGCTGGAGTGCAGTGGTATGATCTCGGCTCACTGCAACCTCCACCTCCTGGGTTCAAGCAATTCTCCTGCCTCAGTCTCCCGAGTTGCTGGGATTACAGATGTGCACCACTACACCTGGCTAATTTTTGTTCTATTGGTAGAGACGGGGTTTTACCATGTTGGTCAGGCTGGTCCTGAAACCCCGGCTATCTACCTGTCTCGGCTTCCCACCATGCTGCTGGATAGAACATATTTAAACTTCTATTTAGGAATCATTTGCATGTTGATAACATAAAGCAATCAACATAGCAAATTAAAATGTTTCCTGCTTTATGCAGATTTATGCTTAAAATATTCAGAATTTTGTATCAAATTGAAGATGCCTATAAAGTTTTTCTGAGGAAGCAAGGTAAGTTTGCTAAAGTAATCATTGCATATATCTTTATTGCATTTTCTTGGTGGCATTCTGCTGTGCAACAGTAGATTTACAAAAATCTCATCAGGATTCATTTACTCTAAATCAAGGTTTCAAGCATTATGACTAATATATAGGTGCTCTACATTTTTATAATGTTTCTGCATGAAAATGGTGATAATACAGCAGGACAAAGGAATTATCACTCAAACATTTGATTAAATCACTCAGTAATTTATAGACATTATACTGTAAGACATTTGTAGTTGCTTGTCTTTGCTTTAGTAATTACAATTTTATAGCTTCCTTGGTTACATATACATATTATATTTTATTTAATTCAAACAACGTTAAATTAAACCATGAGTGCTACAGTGAAATTAGAAAATTAAAACTTGAGTCAGATTTTTAACATGTATATTATATTGCCCAAACATGTTAAGAATATGTTCATTCTACTGGCTGTAAATAAGCTAAAACACAATAATGATGGATGAAATTGTCTCTAAGCTAATACATTTATGATGTATTAAACTAATGTCAGTTTTTTTATTTTCATGATTTTGTTTCAGCTCTCAAAGTTTTCTTTTTTGATTCATATAACATGAAACATATTCATCCTCATATGAATATGGATGGAGATTACATAAATATACTTCCAAAGAGAAAAGCTGCATATGATTCAAATGGTAGGACTTTAACAATCGAATCGACAATATATCAATGAATTTGCAATAAATACTTATCATGCATTTGATTATATCATATGTACATATAACGTGATTTCCTATAAACATATTTGATGTCTGTACAGTATACAGAATATTCGTATACTTACTTGAGATTCCCATTCTGATATAAATACCTGGGGAGAATTTTAGCTGACAATATCTGGGTCCTTGTCTTTCCTCCAACTTTTGTTACTGTCTGATATTTTTGAGATTCTAATAAAAATATACAAAAGAACTCCGATTTTACTACTCCTTATGCAACAAAGTGACTATATTTGCAGTTCCTTTAATATTTCTTCCTCAGTATCCATCATATTCTTCATCATGAGACAAAATTTGTGATTGTCTGAGGAAGAAAAATAGATTTTTTTTAAGTAGGGTTTTTTTTTTTTTTTAAATATTTGCTTTAAGTTCTGGGAAACATGCGAAGAATGTGCAGGTTTGTTATATAGGTATATATGTGCCATGGTGGTTTGCTGCAGCTAATGACCTGTCCTCTAAGTTCCCTCCCCTTGCCCCCTACCTGCCAGCAGGCCCTAGTGTGTGATGTTCCCCTCCGTGTGTCCATGTGTTTTCATTGTTCAGTTCCCACTTATGAGTGAGAACCTGTACTGTTTAGCTTTCTGTTCCTGTTAGTTTGCTGAGGATGATAGCTTCCAGCTTCATCCATGTCTCTGCAAAGACACTGGGTTGGTTCCACAACTTTGCTGTTGTAAATAGTGCTGCAATAAACATATGTGTGCCATCTCTCTTTATAGTAGAATGATTTATAATCCTTTGGGTACATACCCAGTAATGGGATTGCTGGGTCAAATGATAACTCTGGTTCTGGATCCTTGAGGAATCACCACACTGGCTTCCACAATGGTGGAACTAATTTACACTCCCACCAACAATGTAAAAGCATTCCTATTTCTCCCCAGCCTTGCCAGCATCTATTGTTTCTTGACTTTTTAATAATTGCCCTTCTGACTGGCATGAGATGGTATCTCCTTGTGGTTTGGATTTGCTTTTCTCTAATGATCAGTAATGTTGAGATTTTTTTCAAGTTTGTTGCCTGCATAAATGTATTCTTTTGAGAAGTGTCTGTTCATATCCTTTGCCCACTTTTTGATGGGGTTGTTTGATTTTTTTCTTGTAAATTTGTTTAAGTTCCTTGTAGATTCTGGATATTAGACCTTTGTCAGATGGGTAGATTGCAAGAGTTTTCTCCCATTATGTAGGTTGCCTGTTCATTCTGATGATAGTTTCTTTTGCTGTGCAGAAGCTCTTTAGTTTAATCAGATCTCATTTGTCAACTTTGGCTTTTGTTGCAACTGCTTTTGGTGTTTTTGTCATGTGGTTTTTGCCCATGCCTATGTCCTGAATGGTATTAGCTAGATTTTCTTCTAGGGTTTTTATGGTTTTGGGTTTTATATTTAAGTCTTTAATCCATCTTAAGTTAATTTTTGTATATGGTGTAAGAAAGGGGTCCAGTTTCAGTTTTCTGCATATGGCTAGCCAGTTTTCCCAGAACCATTCATTGAATAGGAAATCCATTCCTCTTTGTTTTTTTTTTAATCAGGTTTATCAAAGATCAGATTGTTGTAGATGTGTGGTGTTATTTCTGAGGTCTCTATTCTTTTTGGTACCAGTACTATGCTGTTTTGATTACTGTAGCTTTGTAGTATAGTTTGAAGTCAGGTAGTATGATGCCTCCAGCTTTGTTCATTTTGCATAGGATTGTCTTGGCTATATGGGGTCTTCTTTTACTCCATATGAAATTTATAGTAGTTTTCTTTTTCTAATTCCATGAAGAATGTTAATGGTAGTCTGATGGGAATAGCTTTGAATGTATAAATTACTTTGGGCAATATGGCCATTGTCACAATATTGATTCTTCCTCACCATTAGCATGGAATTTTTTTCCATTTGTTTGTGTCCTCTCTTATTTCCTTGAGCAGTGATTTGTAGTTCTCCTTGAAGAGGTCCTTCACATCCCTTGTTAGCTGCATTCCTAGGTATTTTATTTTCTTTGTAGCAATTGCAAATGGGAGTTCATTCATGATTTGGCTCTCTATTTTTCTATTGTTGGTGTAAAGGAATGCTTGTGATTTTTGCACATTGATTTTGTATTGTGAGACTTTGCTGAAGTTGCTTATCAGCTTAAGGAGATTTGGGGCTGAGACGATAGGGTTTTCTATATATACAATGTCATCTGCAAACAGAGACAATTTGACTTCCTCTCTTCCATTTGAATACCCTCTATTTCTTTCTCTTGCCTGATTGCCCTGGCAGAACTTTGAAAACTATGTTGAATAGAGTGGTGAGAGAAGACATCCTTATCTTGTACCAGTTTTCAGAGGGAATGCTTCTAGCTTTTGCCTATTCAGTATGATATTAGCTGTGGGTTTGTCATAAATAGCTCTTAATATTTTAAGATATGTTTCATCAATATAGAGGTTTTTGAGAATTTTTAACACAAAGGGATGCAGAATTTTATCAAAATTTTCTGCATCTATAGAGATAATCATGTGGTTTTTGTCTTGGGTTCTGTTTATGTGATGGATTATGTTTATTGATTTGTGTATGTTGAACCAGCCTTGCATCCCAGGGATGAAGCCAACTTGATTGTGGTGGATAATTTTTTTGATGTACTGCTGGATTCCGTTTGCCAGTATTTGATTAAGGATTTTTGCGTCAATGTTCAGCAGGGATATTAGCTTGAAGTTTCTTTTTTTGTTGTGTCTCTGCCAGGTTTTGATATCAGGATGATGGCTGGCTTCATAAAATGAGTTAGGGTGGAGTGCCTCATTGTCAATTGTTTGGAATAATTTCAGAAGAAAAACTACCAGCTCTTGTTTATACCTCTGGTAAAATTCCAGAGGCTGTGAATCTGTCTGATACTCGGCTTTTTTTGGTTGATAGGCTACTTATTACTGCCTCAATTTCAGAATTTATTATTGGTCTATTCATGGATTCGACTCCTTCTTGGTTTAGTCTTGTGAATTTGTATGTGCCCAGGAAATTATCCATTTTTTCTAGATGTTCAAATTGATTTGCATAAAGGTTTTTATATTATTTTCTGATGGTAGTTTGTATTTCTGTGGGTTCAGTGGTGATATCCCCTTTATCATTTTTAATTGTGTCGATTTGATTATTCTTTCTTTTCTTCTTTATTAGCCTAACTAGCAGTCTATTTTGTTAATTTATTTTTTTAAAAAAGATTCTTGATTCATTGATTTTTTGGATGGTGTTTCATGTCTCTATCTCCTTCAATTCTGCTCTAATCTTAGTTATTTCTTGCCTTCTGCTAGATTTTGAATTTGTTTGCATTTGCTTCTCTACCTCTTTTAATTGTGATATTAGTGTGTCAATTCTAGATTTTTCTAGCTTTCTGTTATCAGCAATTAGTGCTATAAATTTCCCTCTCAATACTGCTTTATCTGTGTCCCAGAATATGATGGATTACTGAGGAAGAATTTATTAAAAGAACTGCAAAGTTACGTTATAAAGAATACATTGTTTCTTTGCTCTCATTGGGGTTTCAAAACTTCTTGATTTTTGCCTTAATTTCATTATTTACCCAGTAGCCATTCAGGAGCAGGTTGTTCAACTTCCATGTAATTGTGTAATTTTGAGTGAATTTCTTAATCCTGAGTTCTATTTTGATTGCACTGTAGTCTGAGAGAGTGTTATGATTTCATTTCTTTTGCGTTTGCTGAGGAGTGTTTTACTTCCAGTTACATAGTCGATTTTAGAATAAGTGCCATGTGGTACTGAGAAGAGTGCATATTCTGTTGATGTGGGGAGAAGAGTTCTGTAAATGTCTATTAGGTCCACTTGATTTCTAGTCCTAAATATTCCTGTTTATTTTCTGTCTTGTTGTTCTGTCCAATATGGACAGTGGGGGGTTAAAGTCTCCCACTATTATTGGATGGGAGTATAAGTCTCTTTGTAGATGTCTAAGAACTTGTTTTATGAATCTGGGCTCTCCTGTATTGGGTGCAAATATAGTTAGGATAGTTAGCCCTTCTGGTTGAGTTGATCCCTTTACCATTATGTAATGTCCTTCTTGGTCTTTTTGATTTTTGTTGATTTAAAGTCTGTTTTTTCAGAGAATAGGATTGCAACTCCTACTTTTTTTCCTTGCCATTTGCTTGGTTAATTTTCCTTTATCCCTTTATTTTGAGACTATGTGTATCTTTGCACATGAGTTGGGTCTCCTGAATATAGCACACCAATGGGTCTTGATTCTTTATACAATTTGCCAGTCTGTGTCTTTTAATTAGGGCATTTAGCCTATTTACATTTAAGGTTAGTATTGTTATGTGTGAATTTAATCTTGTCATCATGATGCTATCTGGTTATTTTGCACTCTAGTTGATTCAGTTTCTTCATAGTGTCATTGTTCTTTATATTTTGGTGTGTTTTGCAGTGTCTGGTACTGGTTTTTCCTTTCCATATTTAGTGCTTCTTTCAGGAGTTCTTGCAAGGCAGGCCTCTTGGTGATGAAATCCCTTAGCATTTGCTTGTAAGAAAGGATTTTATTTCTCCTTCACTTATGAAGCTTGGAAGCTTAGTTTGGCTGGATATGAAATTCTGGGTTAAAAATTCTTTAAGAATGTTGAATATTGGCCCCCCCAATCTCTTCTGACTTGTAGGGTTTCTACTGAGAGATCCATCCTTATTCTGATGGGCTTCCCTTTGTAGGTGACCTGGCTTCTCTCTTTGACTGCCCTTAACATTTTCTCCTTCATTATGACCTTGGAGAATCTGATGGTTATGTGTCTTTGATCTTCTCATGGATTATCTTAGTGGTGGTTTCTGTATTTCCTGAATTTGCCTGAATTTGCCTGTTGGCCTGTCTTGCTAGGTTGAGGATAAAGTAAGCTTTTTAAGCTTAGACTTTCAGTTTGTCATTTCTTAGTCTTTATGTAGTAAATTCTTCAACTAAACAACATTTGAAAAAATTGTATCAAAATTCAATATTGATTTAGTTCTGGTACTAATGAGGGAATGTGTTCTCTTTCCAGGTCCACAAGGGGGCGTAGTTTTAAGGACAAGAACTTCCTAGTGCCATGTCCCCCCTCCCATTTCTCTCCATCCGGGAGATTTAATGGTTTATGTTTAAATTTCACAGGCGTGGGAAGAAACTAAGAATCAATCACTCCAGAGGAAGTTCTAAGGAACTCCTTTCATTGGCCTGGGGTCTTAGAGAAGGTGGGGGTTCCTCCCAGGTTAAAAGTCCCCTTCTTCCACTCCCCTTCAGACTCCATGTTTGGGTCCCCTTCCATGAACACTCCCTTCATGGAAGCCATCTTTCTCTCTCCCAGATATCCCTCTAGGGTCCCCTTCCACACTCTCTCGCGGAAGCCTGTCTTCGCCTCTTAAACTCCATCTCTCTCTCTATTCCCTAACACTCTTGTGGAAGCTGCTTTCCTCTCCTGGATTCCATCTTTATGGATTCTCTCACTCAGTGTGAGAGTTAGCTGTTTCTTTCGCTCTCCTTCTCCTGTTTCGCTCTCTCTTTAAATAAATCACTTTCTACAAACACTTTTGAGTCCTGCATTAACTGCACACTGTGCCGTGGTCCCCTCTCTCATTCTTGAGAGGGCAGGAGACCAAGAACCTGTAGAAATGTCCTCTCAGGGGAGCTGAGGGTGCCCGGAACCTGTGAACCCTAATATTACACTAACAGGCAAATTAATGATTAAATAACTGAATATCCTTCCTATATGGATGATGTGTGCAAAATTAATGGATTTGTTCCATGCACATTAGCACACAGTACAGAATCACAAAAAGCTGAATCTTCTAAAAATAAATCAGCCTTTCTTTGGTACCTAACTAGCAAGTAAATAGCTACTATTTCAATTTAATCATTTATCTCTTATTTTAGTGTAATGCATTAGAAAAACACTCTGCTGATAGTAGAATTTTGTTGTTGTTCCCATATAGGTAAAAATATATTACCTAGAGAAAATATGAATTATAAAAATTTTTCAAAGAATGGATGGTCATAAATACAAATGAAAATTATATACAGCCACATACATATGGTCTCATGGGTAGACATTATTTTATAAAAAGATGTGTTTTCGACATGTTCTTTTCTCTATTCTTTCTTATCATGTTCTACACAAAAGTGGGAAATAGCCATAAATAAAACAAAATAACTAAGCTACACTGACATTAAACCTTTGGTTTTTACTCCATTATACCATATTCTAATTAACTAAGCATACGTTTTGTATTTAGGAACAAATCCAAAGAATGTGTTAAACTGTTGAAATTTCAAAGACAATTTGAGTACTGTTTGGAAGTTTGGAAAAAGACACTGAAAATACCTATTATAGTGACAGATGATGAAATCGTCATGGAATTAATATCTTGAAGAAATTTTGTCTGATTGTATGGTAGTTTTGTTATATTTAATGATCCCACATACAAAGTGACATTTGAAAGGGACAGTAATATTAGCTCTCAATAAAGGAGAGTGAAAAGATGTGTTTTTCTCAAGGTTGTATCTTAAAAATAAGGACAAATCTAACACATTGAACAAACCCTCTCGATGTATGTATGTATTTATTAACTTATTGAAAAAATTAGTTAATAAAACACATGCATTTTTTTTTAAACATAAACAGTACCATTGGTGGGAAAAAAGGAGGTCTATGCAGCACAAGTGGATTTTTTTTTTTTGAGACAAGGCCTCACCCTGTTGCTGAGGCTAATGTACAGTGATCCTCCCACCTGAACCTCCTAAATAGCTGGGACCAAAGACACATGCCACCATGCCCACCTAATTTTACTATTTTTTGTAGAGACATGGTTTTGCCATATTGCCCAGGCTGGTCTCAAACTCCCGTCTCAAGCAATCCTCCTACCTCAACCTCCCAAAGTGTTGGGATAACAGACCTGAGCCATTGTGCCTAGCCCTTGGATTTTTAAATATTTTTTATACACTGAATTTTAGATGAGTAAGGAGGAAAAGTTGAGAATGACAGAACAAGATTCAATGCTCTGATCTATGGTTTTATGATAAAAAGATAATAGACTTTTGTTAAG
The DNA here is from genome assembly GCA_963573385.1 of Cacajao melanocephalus. NCBI lineage: Eukaryota > Metazoa > Chordata > Mammalia > Primates > Pitheciidae > Cacajao > Cacajao melanocephalus. The sequence continues at coordinate 44,414 of CAUYLG010055530.1, forward strand.
AGATATCATGTATTTATTTTCAAATTACTTATGAAATAACATTTAGGTGAAAAAATAGAGCAGCATATGAAGTTCTATTGAGAAGGTGTTTTTAGTTGTTCTCAAGTTAAAGTAGCAATAAAGCAGTTTGAGAACACTGATTCTCTAAGGAGTTCATTGCATACTGTATGTGGGAAAAATTGATTTGGGGATTTAACATAAGAAAAATCATAACTCCTGCCACCCCAGTAGTTTTCATTTAATAGTTTGGAAGGCAACTTATGCTTGTACCACAGTAATAAAAAACTATTAATGTCATTCAAAAGAATTAGAAGTGACAAAACAAAACAGGAAGAAGGAAGAAGACCTATTGAATGGGAATCTTTAAACAAATATATATAGGTATTAATTCTAAAGTAAAGTCTCCAGAACTTAGCCTAGTTATTTGCACCGTGTAAATGCTCAAATGTGTGGTCTATCAATTGAATTGAAGGCTATGTCTGGTTCTAGGTAAATATGTAGTAATGTTAGCAGATATAAGAAAGATCTTAGGGCAAAAAGACTAAAATAAGCATTGTAAAGAAGAACAATTAGGAAGGATGGATGATGATTTATTATGAAATGATCTACTCTTTTCAAATTATTCCAAGTTTTTCTATCCTTTATTACTGAATGAATCCCTAATTTTTTATAAAAGATGTGGATTTGGTAAGAAAATGCAAAGCTAGATCAAGCCTCAGATTAGTGAGAAATCATAGGAATTGAAGAAGTTGAAAAACCTGGGAATGGACAAAGAAATACTGAGACAATATGGTTTTAAAGTAGGTGAGAAGATATTTTGGAGGATTTTCTATGGCACCCTTTACCAAAAGTCAAAAATTGGTTTTAAATAAATATTTTTCTTCACAAAGGAAAGCAGTAACTAGTAGATTTTTAAAATGCATCTTATATTTTTGATTCTTCATTAGATTTTGAACCATCTTCTATTACAACTCCTGAGATGCCACTGTCCCACGACATGGTTCATCAACTGGACCTGGTCATGCTGACCTAACAGGTACCAAGTCCTGCCTCAGGCCCTGGTCTGTTTGTAGCAAAGCCTGGGACAGTTGTCATCTTTTGGAGTCCTAATTTCACTATCCCAACAATGTCATAATTTCTTTAATATAAGTTTTCTAATATGGCACTTGAGGAAAATCCTTTACATAATGTATCTGGGTTTAGCAAGCCTCTTTTAAAAAAAAAAAATTTCTTTACTTAAAAAAGTAAATCTCAGATTTCATCTCATGTGTTGAATGCTCATATACTTTAAATACCAAATATGGCCAGAGTAAACCAACTTTTTCAATAATAAAACCAAACGACAACAACAAGAGTAACAAGAAAACTAGAGATCACAGAGCCAGATTCACCTTCAATCACTTTTTAAATGATTTAATTTGAATGTCAGTGTTGTTTTCAATTGAAATAACATTTTCCTACTCAGAAAGTTTCAAGATTATCTCATTGTAAGCTTTTATCTTTACTACTAGACTATTAAACTAATTACTTAAGTATTTTGGTTCCTAACTGGTTATCACAGTAATATCCCACCATGTAGTTTTTGAAGCTTCCTATCAGGATCCCTTAGAGATCTTTTCTTTTCTTTTTTTTTTTCGATTGTACTTTAACTTCCATGGTACCTGTGCAGAACACGCAGGTTTTGTTACATAGGTATATACATGCCATGGTGGTTTGCTGCACTCATCAACCCATCATCTACATTAGGTATTTCTCTTAATGTTATCCTTCCTCTAGCCCCGCCACCCCCTGACAGTACCTGGTGTGTGATATTCCCCTCCCTGTATCCATGTGTTCTCATTGTTCAACTCCCACTTATGAGTGAGAACATGCAGTGTTTGGTTTTCCGTTCTTGTGTTGGTTTGCAGAGAATGATGGTTTCCAGCTTAATCCTCATCCTTTTTTATGTTTGCGTAGTATTCTGTGGTGTATATGTGCCACATTTTCTTTATTCAGTCTATCATTGATGGGCATTTGGGTTGGTTCCAAGACTTTGCTATTGTGAACAGTGCCGCAATAAACATGTGTGTGCATGTGTCTTTATAGTAGAATGATTAATAATCCTTTGGGTATATACCCAGTAATGGGATTGCTGGGTCAAATGGTATTTCTAGTTCTAGATCCTTGAGGAATTGCCTCACTGTCTTCCACAATGGTTGAACTAATTTACACTCCCATCAACAGTGTAAATTAGTTCTATTTCTTCACATCCTCTCCAGCATCTGTTGTTTCCTGACTTTTTAATGATCTCCATTCTAATTGGCATAAGGTGGTATCTCATTGTGGATTTTATTTGCATTCTCTAATGACCAGTGATGATGAGCTTTTCATAAGTTTGTTGGCTGCATAAATGTCTTCTTTTGAGAAGTATCTGTTCATATCCTTTGCCTACTTTTTGATGAGGTTTTTTTTTCTTGTAAATTTGTTTAAGTTATTTGTAGATTTTGGATATTAGCCCTTTGTCAGATGGGTAGATTGCAAAAATGTTCTCCCATTCTGTAGGTTGCATAGTCACTCTGATGATAGTTTCTTTTGCTGTGCAGAAGCTCTTTAACAATATCTCTTGAGGTGCCTTTTTAGATTAAGATAGAAAACATAAACAGCAATACATATTGGCAACTTCTAGCTCATACAGTCATATCCAAAGAATTCTATTTATTCCTGTGATGTGGAAGTTTCAAGTTTTGTTATTACAGTGCTTTTTTTTGATGATATTAATATTTGTATTTTTGATTTTGTGCTGTTTGATTATATGCCAGTGCACTGCATTTGGGGATTTTTAGGGGACATGGATGAATAACTGCCTCTCAAGGAAATAAATTTTGTTCCTTGACACTGTATAAGTATATGTCATCAATATTAAATAGTAACCATTTTAGTGGACATAAGCTTGAACTCAGTGGCATGTTACAATGCCTTCAACTCTAAATTTTCTTGATTCTATCAGCCTGTGATAATTCGTGATTACCTTCAAATCCTAGAGGTCAGGGAATATGTCTTAATAGGGTTTAGTAATGCAGACATGGGCTTATTGTGGTCCATAGTTCAGTATCTCAGTATTATAACTCCCTAATGTAAAATGTCTATTCAATTTTTATATTTATCTCCAGAGTCTAAATACACTTTGTTTTATAAGAATTTCACTAAATATACTTATTTGATTGATAGGCAATGTTGCAGTTGCATTTTTATATTATAAGAGTATTGGTCCTTTGCTTTCATCATCTGACAACTTCTTATTGAAACCTCAAAATCATAATAATTCTGAAGAGGAGGAAAGAGTCATCTCTTCAGTAATTTCAGTCTCAATGAGCTCAAACCCACCTACATTATATGAACTTGAAAAAATAACGTTTACATTAAGTCACCAAAAGGTAAGTTGTTTTTCTCGTAGTTATTGGCTATGATTGTGATTTAGTCAGAGAAGTGAACTGTTTTTTGTAGTGTCACTTAAATTATCTGAATTCTTGAGTTTGAAAATACAGATTTGAAATGAAAAGAGTAAAGTAGCTTTAACTAATTTTTCCTTAAAATATTTTTTACTTTCAAGGCTCTTTAAACATTCTAATTAATATCAAGAAAATTATTAGTTTGATTCTCTGGAATTAAGCAATATTTTAGTTTCATTTTTAAGTACACTATCTATTTTCAAAGTATCCATAGTTTCAAAGAATGACTTATTACAAGGTATCACAATCAGAAAAATAAATGTCACTTGTATAATAAGTGAGGTGTTTCCTTAATACTTGTCATTTTAAATAATATTTGAAGGGATTCAGGATTAAGGGATTGATTAAAAGAAAATCGTAGCAAAATTTACAATATTCATAAAGAAATTAATGGAGACCACTGTACTCTTTTATTTTTATTCTAAATCATTTTTCAGATTCATATATAATTAAAGATATACAATAAAAATGCATGATTAGAACTAACCAGCTATTTAACTCTTTTAGTTAAAAATGAATGGGGACAACTCAAAATCACAGGTTGTTTGCTACCATTTCAAAACTGATGTTATCTTAAACTTTCAACAGAATTTCAGTTCTAGGACATGATGCAAGTACTTCTGAAGCTCCATTTGAAGTACGTTGAAGTTGAGCAGTTATATTTGCATTATTATGGGAGGAGAAGGGGCTTTCTAAACAAAAAGAATATATTGGCTTACACACTATACAAACACGTCACTGCTAAATAAAAACATCTAAGGTAGAGAAAAACTAAATGTATAGAAAATGTAAGCATTATATTGAGGGTAAAAGAAGGTGTGAAATTGTTTAATAATGGAAAGTAAACTTAGACTTCTTTAGATGCTAAGTGCAAAAGACATTTTTAAAACTAGAAACCAAACACTGTTCCTTTACATGGTCTGATGGTTTTTCTGGTTTTTATCAGTGGAATGTTTTGGCAGCTAGAAAGTTGCCAAGAACAACCCACTTTACCAATTTCATAATGAGACACGGTGTGCTCTCGTGGCCTTGTGGTAGTGGTGCACTTCACTGGAGTTTTCATCAGGCAGGCTTCTGGTCGGTCATGGCATTGGAAGATCCTGAATGTCAGTACCCAAAAGCAGTTTATTTCTGGCCAATCAGTTTCCCAGTTTATTTTCTTTCCTATCTAGTCCAGACAGAAGTCTGGTTGAAAGGATTAGGAAAATTAAGAAAATGTGGTAGGAGATGGTGGGAGATCAGTGTGTAATCAGAACCTCACTTAACTCTGTTTTTGAATGATGCCCACAATCACAATTCAGTCTGGTTCCTCAATTCTAGAGTCCCTCTGCTTTCTTTAGAATTAGGCTCTTCCCAGGCTGTTTTTGAGGAACTAAAAGAATTTCAATTTTCTTTGTATAGCTTGACCTCCTTGAAAAATTTCTAGTAATCTCTCAAATTTTAACTCAGTTATCTTTCCAGACTCATTCCAGGCAAATTCACACTGTTTTTGTCAGAGCTCCAACTGTTGACCTAAGGGTTATATTTAGTATCTATCCCATCAAAACAATTGTCTTATTATATTTAAAATCATCTGAGTTTCTCTCATCCTTGAAGAGCTGATGCTCTTTTTAACTGATAAATCCCCACTCCTTGAACAGTATATATCATACATTTGATACTCAAGACATGTTTTCTTTAACAAATAGTTGTCTGAAATTTTGAGTTTGATTCTATATTACTCCATTTATCAATGTTTAGTCTTAAATACAACTTAAAATCACATCTCTTGGCCTCTTAACATAACATTTCTCTCAGAGAGTGCTTATGAGAGTCAAACTAAGCAAAATAAGCAAGCAAGCACATAGTTAACTGTAACCTGTTATATAACTGTAAATAGCTTTTATTTCTGCAAGTTCAACATTTTATTGATAAATTATTATTAAATCATACATTAGGTATAATCCTATGATTAATAAATATAAAAGTATGATGAGGAGAACGTCACTATTTATTGAGTAACTATCACACAGTCTGTCTGTGATCTGATCTGTCCCATGTCTGTATCTGATCTTGTCTTCACTATTCTTTACCTCACTCACTGTGCTCTAACTTAACTGGCTTCTGTAAGATTCTGGAATGCCTCTGGTCAGTCTGACTTCAGAGCTTCTCCATTTGCAATTCCAACTGTTTGGAATCCTCTGTTCCCAAGTCTGTTGGACCCACCCTTCACTTCATTGAAATACCCGCTTAGACGTAATCTCCCAAGAGAAGCCTCTTTGAACAACTCTCCTTCTCACTTTCTTTCTTCTTACCCAGAGTTACTTTTCTCATGGAATAATTTTTCATCTCTGAGTAGAATGTAATGTCAACAATGCAAACTTTTTTTGTGTTTTGTTCAGTGTTGTATTTTTAGTACCTGGATTAATGACAAATATCTAGTAAATACTCAACAAACATTTATTGAATAAAGGTACATATGATAATTATGCACTGTGGTAAATGACATATGAATGATTTCCTTTAATAAAAATTTTCGCAGGTTTGTAAGACAATATTGATAAAATAGAGCATTGTTGCAATTTAAATTTCCATTCTTCACGTAGCAGCCTTTATTTATTAGAATTTATTCTGTGTTTCACTGTTAAGGCATTGTTTCAATCACATTAATGGTATCTTAAATATGACAAAAGCAATACTGTATATGTAACTTTTCTCTCTTTTTTTAATTAGTAAAATGTCTTTTTTTCAGACCACAGATAGGTATAGGAGTCTGTGTGCATTTTGGAATTACTCACCTGATACCATGAATGGCAGCTGGTCTTCAGAGGGCTGTGAGCTGACATACTCAAATGAGACCCACACCTCATGCCGCTGTAATCACCTGACTCATTTTGCAATTTTGATGTCTTCTGGTTCTTCCATTGTAAGAGAATTTTCCCCTTCATATTTATAAATCTGCCTATGTTCCTTTTTCTGTTTTTCAACCATGTCATTCAAGACAATACTTAATCTTTTTATGTATTTTTCTTGGGTTTAAATAGCACATTTAGTATAAGAGATAAAACCTCAACAGGATCTCTCTTTCTGTCTGTTTTCCTACTTACCTTCTAGAACATGTCTAGTATGCATTTAAGATTATTTCTAGTCTAAGTGTTGTCTAGTCTGTAATATCTGGTAGATTACATGTTAAATTCAATTGTAATGGTGCTTTCAAGAGCCATTTGTCCATTTTAAAGTATCATGGAATTTATACCCCCTTTTCCTGTGATGACAGTTTAGTTTTACTCATGACAAAGCTACTGAAAATATTTGACAGTTGGTCAATAAAGTATTAGCACAGTCATAACTAACACCATGTTTTAGCAATGTAGAACTCCATAAGATTTTTAAACATGAAGAATCTCTCTAAGGTGACTAGTTTCATAATATATATTTTACTTTTGTAATATCTTATTTACATTATATATTTATTACATCATTTCTTATTTTATAGCTCAGTGTCATAATCTCCATTAGATTATATTTATTTATAATCTTTCATTAAATATATCAAGTAACCAAATAAATCTGCCTAAACATAATGTCAATCCTAAAGATGATTTTTTTACTGAGCTTAAGCAAATAAACATCTATTCTGTATATAAACATAAGTATTCATCTAGTTAGGATAAAACCAGCATTTTATATTTCAAAGTTTCTGAACAATATTACTTGATAATTCTCATGTTCAGTATTGCTAACACCTTTGCTTCATGTCTTTTAGATGAATCACTGCATAGACATGAGACTTAGTCTTACCACTGATAAATCTGTTTTAATTAACCATGTTCACATTAAAATAATGGATTGCCTTTCTAATGTAATGAAATTAATGATGATAACATTGTTAAACCATATACCAATACTAGTACTACGCCTAGAAAAAAATCACCAATTACAGAACTGTTAAAGTGCTACATGATTTACATTAAATTTATGTGGATATTGAGGATTTTCAGAGGTACAAAATTTTTCTCATCTAAATGCATGTTTATATTTTTACATTTTATGAACATTTTGATTAATGTTTCACCAAAAAAGGAAGTTCATTATATGTTGGTGCTCCTTTGACAAATTACTGAGTTATTCTTTTAACAGCTTTATTATTATTTTCCCTTAGGGTACTAAAGATCATAATATTCTTTCAAGGATCACTCAACTAGGAATAATTATTTCACTGATTTGTCTTTCCATATGCATTTTTACCTTCTGGTTCTTCAGTGAAATTCAAAGCACCAGGACAACAATTCACAAAAATCTTTGCTGTAGCCTATTTCTTGCTGAACTTGTTTTTCTTGTTGGGATCAATACAAGTACTAATAAGGTATGTAGGCACCCTAATCTCAATTTTTGTCCTATGATATTGGTACTTTCTTAAATATATATGTCATAGAAACATTAATTGTAATTTAGGGTTTAATGGGGCAAGCATACTCTATAATTTGTTCTTCAGCTATCCTTTCTAAGTTTGATAATGCTAACAGAGCAAGCAAACTACTTATCAAGTCCATTCAGCAAAAATGTCCCTCATTATGATGAATTATTGGGACAAATTAAAACTTTGCAACAAACTGAATAAATACTTTTTTTTCTGTTTTGTTTTTAAATGGACGTTAAACAGCGACCAAGGAGGGAGAGAATTAAAAATAGAGTTTATCTTAGAATAGGGACTGAACATAAATGCAGTGAGGGTTTATAGGTGAAATGTGATAAATTGTTTCTACCTCTACTATCTTTTCTAACTTCCCATTTCCCAAGATTATTGACTTTGAACCTTCCCAAGTGGTTTCATATTGTGTTAGTCTGGGTCCTCCTAGAAGCAGGTGTTCAGATAAGGTTAAACGTGCAATAGATTTATTCACGGAATCGCTGGTGAGAGCAAATGGGAAGAGAGAGGCTTGGAGAGCTATCAGACCAAGATTCATGTATGACCCTGAGGGGAGAAAAGAAGAGTGGGCAAAAGCATTCCCCACAGTAATACAATTTTAAGGAAAGGTCAGCACAGGTGTCAAGAAATTCTCTGGGAAGTTCTCCAACCAAAGTTACCTGTCAAAGGAATCCTTTGTCTCAGGAGCAGGTCCTTTGTAGGAGGAATCCTTTGTCTCTTATAGCAGTAACCCTACTGTGCTCACTCATGGGCTGGCAGCAGTCTACAGGAAGTGAGAACAGCAATGGATTTCCTAGGGCTGCAGCTGAAGCCTAGGCCCGTTGCATTCCTTGCAGTTGGAGATTGGAGAAGTCTATTCTTGTGACCACAAAAAGTGAAATTGCCTCCATATTGCCACACTTAGAAATCTTTCGAAGACTGAAACCAACAATCACTCAGCAAGGTTTTCTTCAGAAGTAGTTGGCAAAAAGTGTCTACTTTAAACAGTGTACACTAGACTATAAACTCATCTGTTTTTATGTTTTGCAGTGGTATTCGTAACACTTTTCAATTTTATGTATCTCCCACTCTCCTCCAATGCCAAGTTCCTCTTTCAGTTACCTCCCACCATTATCTTCACTCAGAACTACTCTTTCTAGTGTTTACTTTCAACTACCTTTCACCTATTAAATGTTTCCCATTTTTCCAGTCATATCTCAAATCTCACTTCCTTGCTAAAGTGATTTCCAAATTTTAATTGCCAATAAACTTTCTGTTCCCCAGCCTTACGGAATATTCTCTAACATATTTTAGTGTGTCATCTCATTAATTTTGAATTATATTCTGTTTTTTTTTAATGGGATAGGTACATAAGTATGTATGTTATCTCTCCTGTAATATATACCTTTAGTTCTATTAGTATGGGAACATGTAACTACTTCATTTTCTGTTATTTCTTATAGGTCTAACTTCAGTTCTAGATGTGAAATAAACACTGAAAAGAATGTTTAAATGAAAGCCATATCAAATTTACATGAGAATCTTAACAATTTAAAGTAATTCTATAATGGATATTCTGATGAAATATATTATTATTTTGTCCATTTTATTTTTGTCACCTAAGATATTTATTTTATTTTGTTTAGCAGAGTATTGTAAGTAATTTTTATTCTTCGAGAGTGAATAAAATAAAGGAAAAGAGAGGTATCTCCAAAACAGAAATCAACTTAAATCCTAACATATTCACCAAGATACCATGGTTTACATGTGAATAATCCAGTTTATCACATTACATAAACATATAAAAGTTATAAACCTCTGGACAAGAACAGTAACTTAGTTCTATCACAAGATTGGTTGATATTTCGTGTTGATGAAGCATGGTTTTTGCTTTTCTAAATCAGCTAAAACTAGTGCATCTTTAAGAACTGACACTACAGGAACATTTTAATAGATCAGTCAGCGTATAAAGTGGCATACTTTATAATATAATGAAAGTTGAGATTTACAGAGAAAGTTGAGATTGTATGTTATGATAATTTTAAACAAACACTGCCAATGACTTTTTTTTTTCTTTGATTTCTATCTAGCTCTTCTGTTCAATCATTGCTGGACTGCTACATTACTTCTTTTTAGCTGCTTTTGCATGGATGTGCATTGAAGGCATTCATCTCTATCTTATTGTTGTGGGAGTCATCTACAACAAGGGATTTTTGCACAAGAATTTTTATATCTTTGGCTATCTAAGCCCAGCTGTGGTAGTCGGATTTTCAGCAGCACTAGGATACAGATATTATGGCACAACCAAAGTGTAAGTTAAAATGATTTAATGAGCATTTGAAATACAATTTTGAATGTGCTTCTCATATCTTTGATAATTTTGCTTTGTTAAAGTACGTACAAACATATTTATAGATTTCATCTTTTATTTACTTTTCAGATGTTGGCTTAGCACTGAAAACAACTTTATTTGGAGTTTTATAGGACCAGCATGCCTAATCATTCTTGTATGTATATACAAAATTGTCATTACAATTCCAAAAAGGTGATTATAGGGTGCTTAAAATTTGTAGCAATAAGGTTTTATTCTAAAAAAAAGGAAGTATTTTATAGTATATCACTTATCAGCATTTTACATATATTGTAATCGAAAAATATATGTGTATCTTGTAAATTCAAAGCTATTACAATTCATTTGCCCCTCTTGATGGAGGATAGATTTCTGCATAACATAGAGGAAAAAGCATTTTTCACTTATCAGTAATACCCTGGCATACTGCAATACAGAGAATGTGCCAAACAGCTGATAATCTGGCATTTTAGATGTTTATGTTATTTAATCTTTTATCGATGATCAGTCATCTTTGAAGATTAGACTGTCATCTTTATAGTTTATCATCTTTATGTACCCTGTCATCATAAAGTGATTTTAAACTAAATTACAACATCAGAGACAAGAACCCACTATTTCTCATGAACAGACAAGTCATATATTGATAGTCCTATTTCAGCAAGGAAGAGGGCCTTTTAATTCTTATTGGAAGTGGTTTCAAACCTACAAATTTGGCAGGTATTATATGTTCCATTCTAAATAAAGACATTTTTATATATCTCAAGAGCATTTCTAAGTGCTGAAAGTTTTCGACAGTCTTTCTGAATATAATAGTCTGTCAATGAATCTTGGAGGCCTGACAAGACTCTAGAGTGAAATGAATTATCAGTAGAGAAGTCATGGCAATATTTTGGACAATTTTGTCCCATATGTTTTGACCATAAGCTAGCCAACTTTTTGAATTTCTTTTCTCTCTTCATCTCTCCTTTGAGTTTTTTATGGTTATGAGGGTACCACTAAATGGAGAAGGGCTTGAAATGCAAAGCAGAGAATTTTCATCAAGTTGTATTTTGCAATGGTGTGGGTGAAATCAAGTGCATTCATAAACTATACTTTCTACTCATCACAAAAACGCATTTGTAATTCTCACAATAAATCACACAATATTTTATATAAGATAATCCATGGGCCAGATTTAAGCTAAAACAATTTGAGTTAATTTATTATAACTCCAAAATTTTCAATCCACATAAGAATATAAAATGATGTCCCACTCACATATTTTTAGGTGTTACCCTGATATGAGTATTTCATGTGAAGACATATTCTACATATCCTAATTTTACTGATTTTCTCACCATAGGAAAATCCATCTTTGACATTGTTTTATACCAGTGAAAGGTCTGTGGAACAATGACTCTTACTGTTTAGATCAAAAGTAGCATGATAGAAATTATACTGAAACAACTAAAACAGGAGCATACTTCTCTAAAAGAAGAAAGGGGAAGAATTCTTTGAAATAATTTTTAATAGTTGCCTATGTAAGGCTAATTTGGATTATTTTATAGTAAGATATAGAGAATTTAGATGAGCTTATTTAAAAATGAGTCCTTCAAACTTCTCTAAAGTCTAAATGAACACTGTCACGTTGTTCTAGTCTGGAGTTAATGAACCGATTTATCTTCCATACAACCTCTGCATAATCATTTCCAGGTTAACCAGAGGGTCAGTCTACTTAAAAAATGAGTTAGGCCCCTCAGTTTTACTCTAAAATTAAATATTTTTTATTTTTTATAGTATCCTTTTTAAATACTAAAAAATTCTTAGGTAATTATCAAATCAAAGTGAATTAATTTACTCCAGTTATCTTTGTTCTTCTGTGCTAATGCATGCATATTACTATTATTCAGCTGCATAACACAATGTTAAATGACATTTTTCCTGTTGCCCAAGAATAGTATCTAGTTCAAAGGTAAAGTCAAAGAGATACTGAACACCAAACATTTAAAAAAGAATCATCAACAGTTTAGACCTGACTCTTCCCATGGGTCTTACAATGAAAAAGAAAGACTGGCTATAGCCCCGTGAGAGAACTGGAGAAGGCAGTTCAATGAGTGACGGCCCAGAATTAGGAGTGCTTGGCCTTTAGGGGAGGACAATATTCTCTGTTCGAAGGGTTTTTTTGTTTTTGTTTTTTTTCCCCACGAATGAGAAAAAATGATGATGTTTTCCTATACCCTGAAAACAAGATGTGAAGGACTCCTCAAAAAAGTGTGCAGAGCATGGAATGAAAACAGTAATAGTAAAATTATCATCCTGATCTCACATTGCTAGAGTGACTGTAGAGTTTTCATGTATCCCTGGTCTATAAGAATACTAGATTATGGTGAACATTTTTTATGAGAGTTTGGCATATATCCCCTGATTTGGAACCAAATGTGAACCTAGAGACTAGTACCTGCTTTTGTTTGGAGTTTCCTGCAGGCTATGTGCTTACTGGAATATTCTTCAATAGCAGGGACAGAAAAGATTATTATGTAGTGTGCCTAGTAATAAAATGATGGGGCAACACACAAAGACTTGAGCTATTCTATAAGCACAGATAAGTTGGAGAAATGGAAAGAAGCTTCAGGGCTGCCCAAATCAAGTGAAGATATATACAATGAAGAGAATGGGTTGAATGGACATATGGATTTCATTCTTTGAAGAATAGAAAGACAGAGATGGAAATGAAATACCATGAACATCAAGTAAATTATACATACCATCAAAGAAAAGACTCTCTCTTAAGCCAAGACTAGCAATGGTGATAAGAACTAAACCAAAATGATATCACGAAGCTCCTCCATAACAACAGGTGGTCGGACCCTTCTCCCCCCAAGCGCAGAGTTGTGGAGCCTTAGCAGTAGAAGATCAGTATCTCAGAACCAACTGTGCTGCTCCTACTCAAACACATATGCTTCCATTATCTGGAAAAGAAAAAGAAGTAAACACCAGATTTTTAAAAATCTAAAATTACTAAAAGCTACGGCATGTAAATTTATGTCAGTCCCTGACAATTAAAAAAAAAAGTAACTTTTATGTCACCAAAAAAATCTGTACTTTATGAAGTAGAGATTTCTTTTTTCTTTTCATTTTTTTTTTTAGATGGAGTCTTGCTCTGTTACCCAGGCTGGGGTGCAGTGCAATGGCATGATCTCGGCTCACTGGCTCACTGCAACCTCTGCCTCCTGGGTTCAAGCAATTCTCTTGCCTCAGCCTCCTGAGTAGCTGGGACTACAGGTGCACACTACCATGCTCAGCCAATTTTTGTATTTTTAGTAGAGACCGGGTTTCACATATTGGCCAGGCTGGTCTCGAACCTGTGATCGTGATCTCATGATCTGCCCACCTCAGCTTCCCAAAGTGTTGGGATTACAGGCATGAACCATCACGCCCAGCCAATATTCCTACTTAAATTGAGTTCAGATGTTCAAAATTTATCACCACTTGCCATTCTGGGGATAGCAATGAGCTACTGATTAGGAATTTGTCATCCTATGCTTTAGAATATTCTGCTAGGTAAAGACCAAAACCATAAGATTAAGTTCACCATGTTAGTTGGGTGCTCTGGACATAATAGAAAGACAAAGAAAATATAAGAAATATTTTCTGCCCACTACAGTATGAATGAGGGGAAAAAACACAACACAAATGATAAATAATAGTACATAATTAAATATAAGTGATACTGGTGAGATATGGAGAGATCACTATGACTTTCGTAGTCATTCAAAAGTCTTCATTAACATGGAGGACCTTGTTTGTGGATGTGACAAGAAGCAGATTCTGCTACATATGATTGTGAATGTGCGGAGGATTCCAAGTGTAAACTAAAGCAAGCAGCCCTTATAAGCATGCCACATTCCTTTCGAGGGAGAACAAAGGACAAAGCGAGTAGTTAGCATTGTAAACCAGGCAATACCAGACATCAACTGAAGTATCATCATTATTCACAGTATTCAAGAATCAACTTTTTAACATAGATTAATTACTTCTTAGTCCAGATTGTCATTAACTACTAAACAATTTTTTACCTCCATAAATAAACTCATCTATTTTTGCTCCTCCACTTTATAGTAAGGCCCTTGCTATCCCTCACTAGGATGCAAGTATTAAGAACAATAGTAAGAGGTTTTATTTTAATTTATAATGTGTTTGTTCTTATTTTATTTAACTTTTATTTTAAGTTTGGGAGTACATGTGCAGGTTGTGTAACTAAACTTGTGTCATAGGGGCTTGTTGTACAAATTATTTCATCACCCAGACAATAAGCATAGAACCCACTGGTGATTTTTCCTGATCCTCTCCCTCCTCTGACCCTCCACCCTCAAGTAGCTCCCAGTGTGTGCTGTTCCCCTCTTTGTGTCCATTTGTTCTCATCATTTAGCTCCCACTTATAAGTGAGATCATATGGTATTTGGTTTTCTGTTCTTGCATTAGTTTGCTAAGGATAATGGTCTCCAGCTCCATCCATGTCCCTGCAAAAGACAAGAGCTCATTCTTTTTACGGCTACATAGTATTCCATGGCGTATATGTGCCACATTTTCTTCCTTCGGTCTACCACTGATGGACATTGAGGTGGATACTGTGTCTTTGCTATTGTGAATAGTGCTGCAATGAGCATGCGTCTTTAAGATAGAATAATTTATATTCCTTTGCATAAATACTTAATAATGGAATTGCTGGGTCAAATGGTAGTTCTGTTTTTGGGTCTTTGAGGAATCATCACCCTGTCTTCCACAATGGTTGAACTAATTTATACTCCCACCAACAGTGTATAACCATTCTTTTTCTCCCCTACCTCACCAGCATCTGTTATTTTTACACATTAAAAAAAATATATATATATATACATATTTTATTGCACTTTAGGTTCTGGTGTACATGTGCAGAACATGCAGGATTGTTGCATAGGTACCTACTTGGCAATGTGGTTTGCTGCATCCATCCTCCCATCACCTATATCTGGCATTACTCCCCATGTTGTCCCTCCCCAACCTCCCTACCTCCCGCTGTCCCTCTGCTAGTCCCAAGCAATAGACCCCAGTGTGTGATGCTCCCCTCCCTGTGTCCATGGGTTCTCATTGTTCAATACCCACCTACGAGTGAGAACATGCAGTGTTTGATTTTTCTGTTCTTTTGTCAGTTTGCTGAGAATGATGGTTTCCAGATTCGTCCGTGTCCCTACAAAGGACACAAACTCATCATTTTTTATGGCTGCATAGTATTCCATGGTTTAGATGTGCCACATTTTCCTTGTGTGGTCTATCATCAATGGGCATTTGGGTTGGTTCCAGGTCTTTGCTATCATAAACAGTGTCACAATGAACATATGTGTGCATGTGTCTTTATAATAGAATGATTTATAATCCTTTGGATATATATCCAGTAATGGGATTTCTGGGTCAAATGGAATTTCTATTTCTAGGTCCTTAAGGAATCTCCACGTAGTCTTCCACAGTGGTTGAACTAATTTACACTTCCACCAACAGTGTAAAAGTGTTCCTGTTTCTCCACATCTTCTCCAGCATCTGTTGTCTTCAGATTTTTTAATGATTGCCATCACAACTGGTGTGAGATGGTATCTCAATGTGGTTTTGATTTGCATTTCTCTAATGACCAGTGATGATGAGCATTTATTAAATGTTTTTTGGCCTCATAAATGTCTTCTTTTGAAAAGTATCTGTTCATATCCTTTGCCCACTTTTGGATGGGTTTGTTATTGTCTTGTAAATCTGTTTTAGTTCTTTGTTGATTCTCGATATTAGCCCTTTGTCAGATGAGTAGATTGCAAAAAATTTTTCCCATTCTGTTGGTTGCTGGTTCACTCTAATGATTGTTTCTTTTGCTGTACAGAAGCTCTGGAGTTTAATTAGGTCCCATTTGTCTATTTTGACTTTTGTTGCCAATACTTTTGGTGTTTTAGTCATGAAGTCCTTGCCTATGCCTATGTCCTGAATGGTTTGCCTAGGTTTTCTTCTAGGGATTTTATGGTGTTAGGTTTTATGTTTAAGTCTTTAATCTATCTGGAGTTAATTTTAGTGTAAGGTATCAGGAAGGGGTCCAGCTTCTGCTTTATACACATGGCTAGCCAGTTTTCCCAACATCATTTATTAAACAGAGAATCCTTTCCCCATTGCTTGTTTTTGTCAGGTTTGTCAAAGATCAGATGGTTGTAGATGTGTGGCATTGCCTCTGAGGCCTCTGTTCTGTTCCATTGGTCTATATCTCTGTTTGGTACTAGTACCATGCTGTTTTGCTTACTGTAGCCTTGTAGTATCATTTGAAGTCAGGTAATGTGATGCCTCCAGCTTTGTTCTTTTTGCAACACAGTTATTATATTAGGTTGGTGCAAAAATGATTGTGGCTATTCACAAAAGTGATTGTGAAAAACCACAATTAATTTTACATCACTTTATATCTCCTATATGCTATAAAATTTTGGCCTGCCTAATGAAAAATTTATGTAAAATAGTAAGTATAAATTAAAAAATGGTGAGTTATTTCTGTATTCATAATTTTATAAAGTTTTTATTTCCATTTTATATTAGATTACAGATCTTTCTAGTGAAAACATTTAAAAATGTTTCTTAAATGATTCAGATTAAAAGTAAACTGTAAAAAGAAAAATACATAAGTCTTTCAATCTTTTTCCCTGATTCCCAAATTGGCTGAATTTGCTGCCATTTAAGGTTTGTAAATGTGATAATCCATAAAGTTGGGGATCATTTCTTCCCTGATAACCTGCTTAACAACGGAAGAAAGTAAGTCTTTTTTCCTTAAATCCTTTGGAGTTGAATGTCAGCTTGCTTATGTTGACAAACATGGTACTGAGAGAGTGCCTTTTCATCTTGTTGACATGAATCATATCATAAAACTGGGAACTGGAAGTCTGCCACCCAAGCAATTTAGACTGTGTCTCTACTGTTTCAAAAGAAATCTTTGAAAAACAAATATCTCTTACAAACTGTCTGACTTGTCTACATAGATTATATGGTTGTGAAAAGGATTTGACTATGTTTTCTCCATAGCACATTCAATTGCTGCTGCTGCAGTGTGCAAGCACAGCTGCAGTCAACTTTCTTGCTTTTGGAAAGACCCTTCCTTTTCTCCACGATTACAGCCAGGTGAGGATGTGTGTGTGGGCTGGGACCTACAACTGTCCTGGTAGATCAATAGGAATATCCTTTCCTTACATATCATTTTCTGAAAATGAAAAAATAACTGATGTGTTTATGAGGGCATTTCCACATAAACATGTATTTTCAAAAGCCAGAGAAAATACCTAAAGTTATTAAACTCCTACACATGCCATGGTGGATAGCATCATATATTTAAATTTCAATTCAGTTGAATCAGTAAGTATTGAGCACATATGAGAAAGACACCATAACTTAAATATCCCAGTAAAAAACAAAACAAAACAAAACAAGAACACTTTTTGTATAGAAATCCAATTGAACGGATTGAATTGGCATCCTCTGTTACTTCTTGGGCATCAGGTTTATGCTTTCAATTGAATTTCCACACACAATCAGTACTAGCTGTTCGCTCTATATGTGTGCCAAAGTCAACTCTGTTCATTTGCTAAAATAATATTTGTTGAGTGGCTTCTATGTGTCAGGAGCTATTGTATGCTGGAAAAAGTAAGAATGACACCTCACTGAATCATTAGTTAGTATAGAGAAGCAGTTCCTTTAGTCTTAAGTGATTCTGCTTAACTAATCCCCAGCTGAAAGAATCTTGATTTAAAATAGCTATTTACTAAAATGTAACAGTGTATAATTATTCACCATTTTCTTTTCATCAACATATATATTTCTGTATGCCTTCATAGAATGAACTTGAAGGGGTCAGTTTTGGATTTCAATATTTTTACAGGTTATTTCCTAAAACATAGGTTTATAATCTTACATTCTGCTTTCTTCAGCAGGACTCTTCTCTTGAAACATTGCTGGTCTCTTTCTTACCCTTTGATCACTTTATGTGCTATGTCATCTTCTTATCTCTTCATTGATGCCCCCTCCACTCCCACTGATGGGAAAAGAAGCTGCTTTGCGTGCTAAAACCCAGAATTAAGGGTTCCAAGGAGGCAAGGCTTATCTCCACAAGGCTAAGGACTAGCAGATATATCACTCTGATGAAGATGAAAACTTTCAGCCAGGGTTCTTACAGTCATTTTAGCCAACTTCTTAGTACTGCTGGACTAGAGAGTGGAAGAATCCAGATTTGAGAAATTAGGGACATTTTCTCTCTCTCACTCTGCAATGTTAGCATCATAGAATGAATCTCCAACAAATACTGCATTCAGTTTAATAACTAATTCTAGTCCTGCCTTTCCTGCAAAATAACAATTTGACTTTTACTACTCTGCCTAAGTTTATTGAAAAATAAATTTTGGACTATATGATTTCTTACTTCATGGAGCTGATTTGAGGATAGAGTCAGACAACACATGTGAAAGCTTATATTTACTTTGAATATGTTGAAGCTATAAAAAATGAACAACCAGTTCTGCTTTTCACAGCAGAAAACTCACAGAATGTCACTCAGCCTGGCACATAGCAGGAGATTATTAAATATTTGTTATATAAATGAAATATCTTTGGGAACTCTATGCTTTCAATCTTCACATTATATAGTGCTACAAAGAACTTTTTTGGTACTATTATTTCATAAATATATACAGAAAGTAAAGTTTAAATGGCTAAATAATTATACCTCTTTTTTTATTAATATTACTTTTTCAACAAAGTATACAATTAAAATTATACAAATATATGTTTTTATGGTACACTTAATAGAATTTTTTATATTAAATGGAAAATAATTGCTGCCATTATCTGATTTTGTTGAATTGCATTTAAGTGAAATTGCTGCTTATTATTATTCTACCCGTCTTTCTCCACCACAAGAAACTTACTCATCATTCTAGATGATCACTTTCATCTACTTGGGTAAAAATACCATCATATTTCTTTTATTTTTCATACTGATATTTTCTTGAAGAACCATCTGCCAGATTGTAACTGGAACCTCTAGGGGTCTTTACTCTTTTCTTAATTTATCCACGACTACACAGGTATTGTCAATATAGAAAGTAAACTTTAACTAACAAATACCTACTTCTAGCTTGAGTTTTCCAAACACACAGTTTCTAAAGAGAAAACTGAAAAATGCTTTAGTAGACTCTAATTTTTTGACTTTTACTATCTTTGCAACTCTTGAGATTGGCTCTACATTTCAAATAAATCTCTGGTTATTGTTGTGAGTATACCTTTACTAATACAGACCACTTAATTCTAAACCTGACTCTAACCTTAATCATTTGTGACCATCCCTGGGTTACCACTGTTCCAGCTTCTTACTTTGCACTCCCATGTTCAGTCATTTTTCTCAAAGAACTCTTACCATGCCAGGACACATGAACTGAGAGTTGAGACTATTTCAAACCATCAGAAAATTTTTAATATCATTAAAACTCAAAATACAAGTAAGTAAAGTTTCAATAAGAACTCTTGATCATTGCACAAAATTTTGTAGTTCCAAGGACTTTCATACCTTTGCTTGCAGTCTTTTAACTCACTAAGGTTTTGTCCATTGGCTCTACAGAAACGTGTGAAAGTGAAAATATTCCTCTTATAAAAAGGGGGGATTTTTAACTTTTCTCTTTCTCTTATAGACATTCCAGTTGCCCTAGCTAGAATCTGTAAAGAAAATTTTGTAATATTCTATCCTTTCCTGGTTTGTTAAACTTATTTGATCACTAAGTTAAGTTAATTAATATAGGGAATTACCATTTGATGTCAGTCCCCACTCTCTTATTGCCAATATTTTAGCTCATATGTTTGTAATTTTATGTTTAAGAAAACTTTATAATTATGCTCATATTATTGTTATTTACTCTCTTCTAACTTATTAGACATGTTGTCACTTTACTCATTCCGTTGACAGTACTGAATCTAGATAATGCCTCCTTGAGCCAGGCACAATGCTAGATCCTGGGAGAAATATGAACCAAGTTTCTGTCTTAAGAAATTAAGGTAGTGAGAAAAGTAACTTTCATTTAATGGATCCGACATTTGAAGAAGCACTAGGTGCTCGGAGAGATTGTGTTAAGGGACAAGTAACCAAGTAACAGATGAACAGTGGTCAGGAAAGGCATTTTAGAGGAAGTGACATTTAATCAGAGTATTTTTAAATAAGCATTTGATACTCCACAACTGAATTTTAAAGAGGGTATTTTTCCAAGTATAGGCAAATGAATACCTCTGGGAAGACACATCTTCATCTGTATAATTCAAGGAAACTAATAGTAACAGCAGTATTTTTTAAAATAGCTACAACTTAGATCAATTTTAATTATTATTACTTTATTAGTAGAGCAAAGCTTAATTTTGTGTCTATGAAATAATGATCAAACAAATTAGGACAATATTCTTATTTTGAAAAAGGAATAGGGATGAATATGTAAAAAGAAGTCTAAGAACTGGTTAAAGAAATAATTGACTAGAAATGTTAGGCCCTACATTCTTTTGCCTAGTCCAATTTCAGATTTTCCAGATTTGTTATTTACAATTAGCCCAGTTCAACATTTGAAGCAATAACTAATATTCAAGCCCTGTTGACTACTACAGAAACTCTTCCCTACCATCAAGTGGGCTTTTTGTTTTGTTTTGTTTTGTCTTTTACTCGTCAGTATATGACATAAGCTCCAAGGCATCAATGTGATGTTTAAGGCATCTGTTTTAGCCTTAAGAACTACAACAGATTTGAAACCTGAGAAGCCTTTTCCTAGCTATTTGACTTTATGTGACCAACTCATATAGTTCTAGTAATCTTAGCTTCCTTACCTGTAAAATATAAATATATTTTTGTATATCAGCAAATAATTATGCAGATGAAAATAGATAAGGTATCTAAAGCACTTAATATATGTAAAATACTTAGTAGTGCTTAACTGACAAGCACTCAATCAATGTTTTCCATGGCCACTCTTACTACTATAATCATTGTACTATTACTATTACCATTATTGTTTTTACTGCAAATGCTACTGTCATTAGTACCCTTAATTTTACTATCAATACTATCACGAGAATCCGTCAGCCCAATTGGCTTTTATTGTACTATCGTGGTATCCAAAGGGGGTTGAATCTACCATAGAAAAAAATATTTTGAAGTTAAAGGAAAGAAATGTTATTTTTGTATTTAATTTCTTTACTACTTTAAATTTTATTGGGTTAGTATGTTCTATAAGGTACATACCATATTAGCACAATACTGCATGCTTATTATGTCTGAAGAAATATGCTAAAATTTAGAATGTATGTTATTTTTCCTTATGGGAGTACATGATCAAAAAGTTTGGAAAATACTAGTGTATTTTGTGTAGTGTAGGAAGGATATAAGCAAATAAGTAACACATTAAAAACCTATATTTTTGAGACAGAGTCTCACTCTGTCACTCAGGCTGGAGAGCAGTGGTGCCATCACAATTTACTACATCCTCGAACTCCTCCCTGGGCACAGATAATCCCCCAACCTGAGCCTCCCGATTCAGTGGGATTACAGGTGTGCACTATCACACCCACTAATTTTCCTACGTTTTATAGACATGGAGTCTTACCATGTTGCACAGGGTAGTCTCAAACTCCTGGGCTCAAGTAATCTGCCTGCCTTTGCCTTTCAAAGTGCTGAGATTACAGACACCAGTATACCTGGCCAACACCTTTTAAGTATTATAATAAATGCTATGGAAGAGGTACAAATACAAAAACACTACCAAAAAATCTCTCACATGGGTGCTGCATTTGAATTATGAGAAATCTAGGAAATCCATGATCTATGGGGCAATTGGCACCATGAAGCTAACGGGGCCAGTTAGATTTTATCAGGAATTTGAAATGACAATGATAAAAGTTGAATCAGTGCATTTAAAATGGGAGAAGAAACTGAAAGTACGAAGATGAATTTATGAAAAGCAGGAGCCTTTGACTATTAATTGAAGCTCTCAGTAAAAATGATAAAAACGCAGATGATGAGAGGTCAAGAATGAAGGGAGTGTACAGTGTGCAGTGGTTGTTAGAAGTCGACATAATAGGAATAGAGACAGAGAGTGGCTGAGTTGCCACAGAAAAGAGTAGTAAATTCTTGCTATTGAAGGCACATAGAGATAACCTGATCCCCAGAGTTTTGTGTATCTTCCAGCTTCTAAATTACATTTTGGTCTCTGAAAAGCCTTGGTGTATTGCCGGTCCTGAGAGCCTGTGAGATTCCATTGCCTTTATATCTGTGTGTACTCTTTTAAGCATACTCCCAATTATTTGCAGTAACTTGATTTATTTCTATCTTTGTTTAGCAGGTTCAAATCTCAAGCCACATAAGCAGGTGTGCAAGAAATATAACTTTCATTAGTTTTAAATAACTCAACTTAATTACTATTTTGAACCACAGTTCCACTATATAGTAGAAATTAAATCTCAGTCAATTCTGTGTAATTTTAAACACTTTAGGGCCTGCCACCATTGCTCTTGGTGCCCTGTTCTGCAGGACTCAAAAACTGACAGTACAAGGAGTTGAGGCAGTTCACCTGCTGCTCGGCTTCCTCCCACACTGGCAGTCCTTACTGAAACAGGATGACCAGAAATGCCTTTGATTCTTGATATACAAAGAATGTTGCTACATTATTCCTTACACCCAGCAGCAAGAATGGAAGCCATATAAAACTTAGTGGAGCTGTAACATTTATTTCACCAAGTCTCTGCCTCTGCTTTTCTCAGGATCAATGTCTGAAACAATTTAAAATTTGAGAACCTCTGGGAACCTCTAAGACCTATGTATCCTGCCATCTTATAGTAGCTTTTCGATATTCATGAAACTGGCAACTTCGCTGTTTTATGCAGTCCTAATGTAAAAGGTGCATCCTTTTTAGGACTCCAAAATTAATTTAGGAGTTTATTGAGCTTCTGACTCTGGAATTTGCTTCAAGATTTTCTTGGGGGAAGAATTGAGTGTACATCTCATTAAATGGGCTCTACCTTTATTTATTCATATCTTCCATATTTTCCTTAACTGTTAGATTTCCTCACTAACATTTAATTATGAACAATTTCTAACACAGGAAAGTTGTAACAATTATACAAAGCATACTGATACATCTGCCACTGAATCTATCATTAACAATATTGTATATTGGTTTTATCTTACTTATTTCCAACTACCAAATCCTATATCTATCCATCAATCACATTTTTTTGATGCTTTACAAGATAAATTGTAAGCATCAGGGTACATACCTTTCTAAATACTTCAATACCATTAATTGGAATTCAGTATTTACATCTTTCATTGTAAACTTAAAATGAAATGTTTAAATATTAAGCATGCACTCACTAAATATTGATGAAAGCATGAATTCGTGTAAATAGATCCTCAATAAGGCACACAGCATTACTATAATCAAATACATTTTCCTCATGGTCCATCCTAGTAAATTTCTGTCCCAATGACAACTAACATTATTATTTTTTTAAACACAGATGAGTTTCCCTGCTCTAAAACTGCCTATAAATGGAATTATATAGTATTTATTATTTTTTTCGTAAGGCTTCTTTCACTATCAGGAATGTTTTGATATTCATTCACCCATCTTGCATTCTTTCTTATTGATGAATAGTATCCCTTTCTATAAATATGCTATAGTTTATTTAGCCTACTAATAAGCACCTGGCCTATTACTAGATTTTAACTATTGTGAATAAAACTGCTATGAACATTCTAGTATAACTCTTCTTGTGAATATATGCTGTTATTCCTCATAGATAAATATCCAAGAGTGGAATTGTGGGTTTTAGTACAGTTCTTTAGTTACATAAGAAACTGCCAGAACACTTTTAAAAATAGTAGCATTACATTGTACTCCCACAAAAAAATATATGAAAATATGGTGGAGTTTTTACATGTGAGTGTTTTTTAGGGGTAAGATAGGTTAAGAATTGGAAAAAAGATATTATTTTATTTACTACACAGTCTTATTTTAGGCATGGCCTTAGCTGTAGCTGAAACATTGCCTTTTCCATGGGAATAGATGACAAACGATCTTAATGAGGAAGGGTTGCAGAAAACTGGGAGTGCTGTTACTGAGCAAGCAATGGGCTCACTGACTGATACATATGGAAGCCAACACTACAGCACTGGCTTTTGAGAAAAGAAAGGCTTTATTGTGAGTCGACTGGCAAGGAGACAGAAGGTAACACTCGAATCTGTCTCTCTCAGCTGGGGCTAAGATAAATTTTATAGGCAGAGGCTGATGTAAGTGTGATTGGATATTGCTTGAGATGATGCTAGGAGGTGTGATTTGACTGGATCAGGCTATGGAATAATGCCAGGGTTCAATCTGATTGCTTCATGGATTATTCACTTTTTTTTTTTTTTTTTTTTTGAGACAGGGTCTCACTCTGTCACTCAGGCTAGAGTCACCCAGGCATGATCATAACTCACTGCAGCCTTAAATTCCTGGTCTCAAGCAATCCTCCCACCTGAGCCTTTCAAGTAGCTGCAACTCCAGGTATGCAGCACCACGCCTGGATAATATGAACTCCTGGGCTCAAGCAATCCTCCCATCGCACCCTCCCAAAGTGTTGGAATTATAGGAATGAGCCACCACACTTCTTAATTCAGTTCTCATTCCTTAGTCTGAGCACTTAGGTTCCATCCATGGTTGTGTGACTACATGAACATTTTGTAGGTCTGTCTATATTATGAAGATAGTTACAATAAGAAAACTAATCTCCTCACCTGTTCTGTTTCCAGCGATTACAAAACTGCCTTCTGATTATAGCTTAAGTGTCTCAGATTTTCTAACTTAGAAAGACTATTTCATGTTGTTTACATAGTATTCTTTTTTGTACTTTATTTTCCCCACAGGAGATAATGAGCTTTATATACACTGATGAATTATGCATGAGGTTAATTTATGTCAGTTCTTATGTAAGTTTCATAACTACTAAGTATTGTTACAGGCTGAGTTTTAAACTCTTTGGTTTCTACCTCTTCAACTATCTCATTTTCTTTTTAAGATGGGACTTAACAATTTATTTATGGTTTCCCCCAGTGCCTAGCCCAGTGCTGGACAATTTATTTATGGCTTCCCTTGGTGCCTAGCCCAGTGCTGGACTATAATGGAAATCCATCAGTTCCTGGCTCCCTAAATAAATATAGAGATAACTCTTAGATCGTACTGTTTTACATATAAAATATTACTTAAAAGCAACATAAAATGATCATGGCAGCAAATTTAACAACCTTTTAGAATGCACATATATATTTGTGAACTGAACTATGCAACAGTAATATAAATATGCTAATAATCCTTTTTATGTAGTCTATGTCCTTATAATTCTGCTAAAATTAGAATTGATAGTGACAGTTTAGTGGCTGATTTGATCTTATTCTAAGTGGTTTTCAAATACACTTGGATCAAAGAATACTTTCTTTCCAATTTATATCTAAATAATGTGATTCAACTGGTTGGTTAATTTGCTCCCTGTCCATATTCATTCACTTTACTCAGTGAGCAGAAATTTACTGAACAGCTGATTGACATGTGACAATCACAGAACTAAATTCAGGGTTTATGACAATTAAAAAATTCACTCTCTGAACATGCCTATAATCTGTTAAGAGAAGAAAAAAAATCTGGACACAATTAGAAGGGAAATGTTACTGTGTTTAAAATATGTACGTTTAGATTCTATTATGGCCAAGCAAAAAGAGAAAAAAAATATTAGTTTTAACAAAAGAGAAAAAGGGGTATGTGGTAAAACCAAAACTAGAGGCAGAGTTAAATCAGAGATGATACCCTGTAGGGCCACACAGTGGAAGAAAATCCCACTTGGTCCTTGCTTTTCTTGTTAATAGTGCACATTTATATGGTCTTAATCCATGGTGCCTTTACTAATATCCTCCCTTTTTCTATTCTGATCACATGGTTTTATTCGCTGTAATGCTAAGGAGTTATTTGGATTATTATTTAGTTATTGCCACAAGGAGAATCTCATCAGTAATTTCATAAGACTAAATTGCTCTGGCTTATGAGTTTTCTCCAATATTTAGGTCAGATAAAATGGTAGGTAAAATAATAACTCTAACGATATCTACATCCTAATTCCTGAAACCTGTGAATATGTTAGTTTATGTGCAAAGGGGAATAAAAGTTGTAGGTGAAATTAATGTTGTTCATCAGTTGACCTTAAATGGAAGGGAGTAATCTGGATTATTCAGCTGGATCCAAAGTAATTAAAGAGTCTTTAAAAGTGGAAGAAGAAATCAGAAGAAAGTTAGAGAGATGGTAGCATGAGAAGGACTCGCACAATGTTTCCAGCATTGAAGAAGGAGGAAGAAACCGTGAGCCAAGAAAAGCAGCTAGCCTCTAGAAGCCAGAATAAACAAGAAAATGAATTCTCCTCTAGAGCCTCCAGAAAGGAATGCAAGCTTCCTTACACCATAATTTTAGGCTAGTGAAGCCCAGATTTGTGATTAACATAATTGTCAGATAACATATGCGTTTTGTTTTAAGCCTCTAAATGTGAAATAATTTGTTATAGTAGGCATCAAAACTAGTACAGCTATCTTCAATAACCTTGTCTTATCTAGGGAGTTGAAGTATATTTTTGTTAACTTATCTTGGTCCCCAACTTATGTAAAAATCATAAGCCTAGCTGGTTAAGAATTCTAGCTTTGATTTAATCAACAAATATGTCTGGGGCATGTGCTATTATCCAGAAACTGAGCTGGTCACTAGGTACACAGTTATGAAGGGCTAATGGTTCCTTCTTTCATGGAGTTTAAAATTTGATAAGGGAATAGAATATGAAGCAAGGTGACATTCTGAAAGATGAAGGGCAACCAAAGAAAAGGCCCATGTGTAATCGACAATTAAAACCAGGGAATCTAAGCTGGTTTGAGAGGAATTAAATATTTCAGTTTTAAAAAGTGACATTGAATTAGTGACCTTAAGGGTACATAGAAAATATCGTAAGTAGTGGCTAGGTTACAGAATTCTGGGGATCAAGAACAGCTGTGTCTATTCCCTCAAGTGGGAAAGAGGTCACATATTTTAGTCCAGAGATATGAAAGGAGCTGTGTTCCCTAACATAACTCCTTGAAGATCCTTCACTCGTATTCTCCACTAACCAGGGTTTCATCAACAGTCTGATTAGAGTGCCTCTTCCCCGCTCAGAGCCCCATATCCATAGTTTATCTACTTTTCAAGATCTGTATTAAAAAAAAAAAAAACCCTTCTCATCTCTCACAGCTGTAAACAATCTTTTTGCCTACTCTTTTAGCACTTTATCTGTTCGTCTTCAATGGCATTTATCACTCTCTCCTTTGTGGTACAGTTATTTTTGAGTATTTCTTACTTTCCAGACTAGATTATAGATTTTTAGCTTTTCAAGTGTTCTTGGAGAGTGTAAAAGGGCAGAAAGCAGCATATGGTGTGATATCACTAGGTGTGATACAGAGATTGAGTCTGAGAAAAAGTCAGGAAGCTGAAAAACATGAACATACTGAGAAAGGATTAGATGCTGAATGGAGGCACTGGTAGCAATTTAGCCTTTTCAATTTCTCACAAGCCCTGTAGCCACATATGGGTAATCATTTCTCAGTTAAACGATTGTTATGACTCTTATTTCCAGTTCTCTGCCATTTCCTTCAATCTGGTGATAAACTACAATGATCTATTTAAGTAAAATGCATCCAAAGGATCCTCAAATCTTCTGCCACCAAGTGAACTGGCACATTCCAACCACAAGCATATACCTAATGTGAGAACATCTGAAAGAAAAGTAAAAATCATAGGCTTAGCTGAGTTGTTTCTACTTAGCACAGCATATCTTAATATTTGAAAACACTCCCATATTGCATGTAGATATTTTAGTGATGGACAGATTCCAAAGTCATAATTTTAAAACTCTTCTGTAAGATATTATACAATATCTCACTGTATATGTCAGGGTGTGGAAGGCTATGTTGTAATGTAACTCAAATATATTAATATCTTAAAGCAACAGCAACAAGAAAAGATTTCTCAGTCTTACTGCATATCACTCAAAGGTCACATGGAGTTTACTCCTCAAAGTCTCCAGGGACCGGGAGCAAATATATATATATATTTGGCTATGGGAAAAAAAATCCAGGAAGAATCGATTTGACTGTATTTCTTAGCTGCATTTTATTTACCTAAACATCTAATATGATTAGATCATCTCTTAAAGAAATGGGGAAAGGCCAGACACAGTGGCTCACCCATGTAGCCCGTAATCCCAGAACTTTAGGAGGCTGAGGTTGGTGGATCATGAGGTCAGGAGTTCAAGACCAGCCTGGCCATCATGGTGAAACCTTGTCTCTACTAAAAATACAAAAATTAGCTGGGAGTGATGGCACATGCCTGTAATCCCAGCTACTCAGGAGGCTGAGGAAGGAGAATTGCTTGAAACTGGGAGGTGGAGGTTGCAGTGAGCTGAGATCATGCCACTGCACTACAGCCTGGGTGACATAGCAAGACAAGAAAAGAAAGTCAATGGTGCTAAAATCAGCAGAGGAAAAGTTTGTTGGATATGGATATTCCCATGAAGCCAAAGTTTCTCTGTGTACATTAACTGCTGCTCACAGAGGTGGCTTCACAATGGAGAAATCTAGCTGTCTCCATCTTAATCCTATGACTAATCTTATCATTACTAATAGTGGAAAAAAACAGATATGGTTCTTCATTAAACATTGTTACCTGTGAATTATTCTAGACAAAGGTGTTTAGCCTATATCTGATAACTTTTTATTCATTTTCTGTTTATATGACATTTAGATAATAGAGGTAGGAGTTAAATGACAATGAAATAATGATACATTTATTCAGCTTCAAAAGATGAGATATTCTGCAGGATAACTAACCCAGGCTCAACAAATACATGTCATGGAAAACAAGTTAGGAGACAGCGAATTATTCTAGATGTAGACTGGGTGTGGTGGCTCATGCCTATAATCCCAGCACTTTGGGAGGCCAAGGCGGGTAGATCACAAGATCAAGAGATCGAGACCATCCTGGTTAACATGGTGAAACCCCGTCTCTACTAAAAATACAAAAATTAGCTGGGCATGGTGGTGTGCGCCTGTAGTCCCAGCTACTCAGGAGGCTGAGGCAGGAGAACTGCTTGAACCCAGGAGGCAGAGGTTGCGGTGACCTGAGATGGCGCCATTGCACTCCAGTGTGGGTAACGAGTGAAACTCCATCTCAATTTAAAAAAAAAGTTTTATTCTAGATGTAGAGATCTAAGATATATAGTATTTAAATGCAATTTGTAGTCTTTAATTGAATTCTTTAAACCAATTTTGAGGAATTAAAGAAAATTTAATATACTAGATTCCATTAAGCAATCATTGCTAATTTTTAGGTATGATACTGCTTTAACTGCATATAGTTAAAATGGAGCAACTTTGTTTTCTAGAGATACATACTAAGATATTTAGGGATAAAATGCAAAGTAGTATTTAATCTATTTTGAAATATTTCATTAAAAATTAGCAAATATGGCAAAATGTTACTAATTGTTCACTCTAGGAGGAGGGGATTTGTTGGGTATTTGACTAGAAAGATTGAAAGACTATCTGGGCTGAAATTTTGTTTTCACATTACTGATTTACACCTGAGTGTAGAAGTAAGTGGTCAGTCCAACTTAAAGACATGAACCAAGAGAAAACCAAACACCACATGTTCTCACTCATAAGTGGGAATTGAACAATGAGAAAACATGGACACAGGGAGTGGAACATCACATACTGGAGCCTGTCAGAGGATGGGGGCAAGGAGAGGGAGAGCATTTGGACAAATACCTAATGGATGTGGGGCATAATACCTAGCTATTGGGTTGATAGGTACAGAAAACCACCATGGCACATGAATATCTATGTAACAAACCTGTATGATCTGCACATGTATCCCAGGACTTAAAAAAAAAAAATGTAAGAGTAAAAGGGGCTTGAGGATACGGTTACCTGAAGAAAGGGAAGTGAATTCCAGAATGTGAAAAACACTCTAAATTGGTAAGGATCTAATCTGTGGTTCAAATTAGATGTGATTCTAATGACTACATTCTTCCAGCCACACAACACCATAGGTTTGGCCATTTCCTCTGTGTTCTTCTGTATCCCTGTTGTCAATAGAGAATATTACTTATTTGATCTTGTCTTTTCTCGTACCTGTATCTGTTTCCTGTATGAGATGATACGTGAGTAGAAATGGAGGCTTATTCATCTTTGTAAACTTAGCATCTAGCATGTGAATATCAGACAATGGTATCCAGTGATGTATGTTCAAGTGAATTAGTTGGTTCTGGCACTCAGTGAATACTTGTTAGATTAAGATAAAATAAATAAGTAATTCAAATGCATGATATTTAAAGAGCTGTCATGGTGAGTGTTCTTTGCAATAATAAATTCATATGCTCTTCTAAAAGTTTTGAGTTCCTTGGGAAATTGGCAACTTTATTACCACAGTCAAAAATGGAATTGAATAATATTTAGTGAAAGCTGCAAGGTGTTCCTGTGGGTCATTTAAACACATGCGTCAATTTACAACTTGATGAACTTCATTTGCTTGACACTTTTAATACTTCTAATCACATATTAGGTTTTCCTTAAAATTGGAATTAATGGCCTGTGATATATTTGGTTTTTATAAAATTGTCTAAATAAATGCAGTTTTCTTAATTTTATGTGGAGTATAAGCAAAGTGTTATAATGATTTAGTATTCCCATCAGTAAACTACAACTGCTCTTATCTGCACATCAAAATAGTCTCCTATTTACTTCTTTCCACCAATCCTATATCAGTTATCATATTAATCCATGAATTAAAACCTTGTTCTCTCATATCAAAATAACTTTGGTTTTGAATATATTCTAAGATATACTTTTGCATACTCTAAAATATGGCCTGAGGTTTTTAAGTAAATATGTCTATCTCTGACCACAGCAGATGTTAACTGAGAGCATCAGATAAGCTGGCCTAAATTTGATAAAATTTGTATTGTTAGAAATAAATCCCTTCTCTAAGCAAGCTGCGTGCCAAATAAAGCATTACTTATACTCGATGTCAGAAACAATCTAATTCAAAATTCACAAAAACTTTGAAGGGGAAACACCTATTATTCCATTTTACAGATATAAAAAACAAAATATCTTCTTTCAGAGGTACTCAGTTGGTTGTTGTAGATGGGTGATCACCTTCATTCTCGGTCTCTATAAGCCTGGACTTTCCTAAAAGCCCAGCAAACACTCAGTGCTTCTACAAGTGACCAGTATGGTTTGGTGGGAGAGTCCCTGGAAGAGTCAACCAGGAATCTAGGGGGAGACAGTGACACTGGGTGAGTGGGGAGGGCTTCTCAGCTCACCTGCAGATCCTTATCAAATACAGCAGGAGACCAGTCCCACAAGAAAAGTGCAGCAGCGGCAGAACCCTCAACACCCACCTTGCTTATTAGCACAGATGGCACACTTTCTAGAGTCTACAGATATGCTCAGCACTTTACAGTGAATGTGAGTGTGGATAAGCAGGTTAGGTAAAAACATTGCAAATCTCACTATTCTGTTTCTATTGCCTCTTCTAACTGAATAGGCTGATGAGACTTAGGTTAAATTAGCTTATTTAACCAGTTAAATGGTTTATTTCTATCTGGGTATGCTATATGTTACTCAATTAAAAGGATATCTAAATTTCTGTTCTAGCCAATAAATTTTAATTCATTCATGTCTAGAATTCTTCTGAACCAAGAATCTTACATGCTTTTTTTTTTTTTTTTTTTTTTTTTTTTTTTTTTTTTTTTTTTTTAATAAATAGAAACAGGGTCTTGCTGAGTTGCCCAGGCTGATCTCTCACTCCTGGGGTGGAGAGATGCTCCCATTTCTGTCTCCCAAAGTACTAGGATTACAGACATGAGCCACTGCACCTGGCCACAGACTTCTATTTTGATGTTGATAGGACAGACTGTCAGGGAGAAATGAACAGAAGACAGGAATGTAAACTTAAAAGAAATATTTAAAATAGAATATTCAGAAAACAACAAAAATAATCTTGACATTAAATCCTTTCCATAATACATTAGGTTATTTAACTTTATCCAAACATTCTAAAAATCATATATGATTTTGTCAAATCCAGGAATAATCCTAATTTTCATTTTCTTTGGAGTGCAAATTTATTACTTCATGCCTACCTGTTAAATCACTCTCTTCTTTGCCTTAAAGGCCTACATTTATGTGATATGTGTGGGTTACAAGTGAGTTAAAATAATAAATTTTCTCTTTAGTTACATAAAATGAACACATGCATCCCTCTAATAGAAGAGCTTACTTTTATTTCATGACTAGATCTAAGTCTAGATGTAGGTGTCTAGATTTTCACCCTGCTAACACAAAAAAATATTAATAACTAAGACTTCCACATTAATATACAATGCTGCATCTTATTTCTATAGGAGTATGACTTCGGTTGGTCAATTTCTGCAAAATTACTAAGCAAGAGAGAGAAATTATAAGCATTTTCAATTTATAAGTAATAAATAATTTTAATGATTATTTTTAAGATTATATACACTCTATAAAGTATAATGTTTGTTAATTTTTCTGTAATGGAGTTTGAATGTATAAAGAACAAAAATAGTGCCAAGATTAACTCTTGAAAATGTATAGAATAAAGGGAAAAAGACATCATAATCCTGTAGGATATATGTTATGTCAGTAATAAGTAACCTTTATGTTGGTGAAAACAGGCTTAAATATATATCATATTCAGAGTTACATCTGATATAATATGAGGGTGAAAGCAATTTGTATTTTGCTCAGTGAAACCCTCAAATACCTCACTAAATATGGCTCAACAAATTATTTTGTTTGTTTCACAAATGTTCAAAATACTTTGCAATTAAGGTCTGCAATAGTCATCTCTTGTGAAGCTTCTTTCAGAAGCATATGAGATAAGATAAAATAATGTTTCTTTTTAAGACTTTCAGATACACTGAACATTTCTAGAAATTTAGAAATTGTCTTCTTCTGTCACTTCATTCAAGTTAAACTATTTGATCAAGTAAGATACCATGTGTGAACAGATTGGTTACTTCTTTTTTAATCATCCTAAATATGAAAACCAACTGTAAATATTGACATAAAAATAAGAATTTTAATTACATCTGAAGTGTAAATACAAACTCAACAAAAGCTTAAAAATTGTTACATAATATTTGCAGGTAAACTAGGGAACTCTTATCAGTTCTATGAAACTTATAAAATTATCAGTGCATTGTATAATAAACAAAGGGAATTTAATTTATCAAATTAAAGACAATGTAAACAACTAATTATAAGTAAAGATAAAACAAAAAGCTCTTTCAGCCATCTCCAGTTAAGATTTTGTAAAAATCATGTCGGGCATTTGTTTTTTTATTAAATAATTATTGCTGAGCAACTTAATAATATAATGTGTAAGTATTTTAAGGGCACAAATGGTTTCAAAAAATTTTGCAAATTCTTCAACCAGCCATACATGTAAAGTCACACATAAGCTTCAAAGTGATAAAAATATTTCTTAAAAAAGAAAAACTTCCTAAATGAGACATTTATTTTAACTCAGATTAGTCTTCCTAGAAATTGGACCAGGTTAAAGAATCATTCTTATATTTTGTGTTTTTTTAATATATTTTATTTAGGAATTTGAAATCTTTATTTGGATATAATGACTATTGTAGAGTTTGGAAGGGAGGGGAATACTGGGAACAAAATTGCTCGAAATTGTCTACGTATCCCAAATCTTTAAAAGCAGGAGCTTTTCCTGTAACCACTTCATTATCCATGTATTCCATCAATATTTATTGGAGATCTGCAATATTCCAGATGTGCTGCAAAATAAACAGAAACAAGTTCCTGCCCTCATGCAACTTACATTATAGTAGGGAAGACAGACAAGAAATTAGTATATAATATGATGTTATATGCTCTTTAGAAGAATAAAGCAAGTGAAGAGAGACTGATGTAATGGTGGAGGCTATTTAAGGTTAAGTGGCTAGTTAGGCCTTTTCAGGAGATTATATTTAGCAGAAAAATGAATTAAATGAGAATGCACCATGTAAAGACTTCAAATAGGAGGAAGAAGTTAAAGAGATCTATGGCAAAACATGGTGCCTGTATTTAATAATGAGATATTATTGGAAAATTCTAAGAGGATGAACATTGTGTTGTCACCACAAAAATGATAACTATGTCAGTTAATACATATGTGAATTAGCTAGATTTAGTCATTCCACAAAGTACGTATTTCAAAGCATCATGTTATACACAATAAATGCATACAATTTTATTTGCCAATTAAAAATCTAAAATAAACTTTACAAAAAGACTTTGGAGTTTAACATTTCTAGCAAAAGAAAGAGCAAGTACAGGGAAGCTGAGTCAGGAAGGAGTTTGGCTAATTTGAAGAAGAGCAAAGAAACCAAAATGGCAAGAGTATGATGAATGAGGACAGAGGGAGGGAGAGTAGGGCCTGATTATGCAGTCATTTGCAGGCCAGGGTAATGGTTAGATTTTATTCCGGTTAAGATGTGAACCCACTGCACAACATTGAAGAGAGCAGTGACAGGATCTGATTTGTAGCTCTAAAAAATCACACTGTAGTTACATAGAATTTACATAAAATTTGCCATTGGAAGATACAGATGGAATCAGAGAATCCTGAAAAGACAGGAGGTAGTTGCCTATGAGAGAGAGGTACTGGTGAGAATTAGTGTGGAAAGAGTGGAATATTAATAAAGGCTTAAATTTAGGATATATTCAAAGACCATAAAGGGTTGGCTGATTTAGGGTGAAAAGAGAAGGTGAAGATAGCGCCTGTGATTTGGAGGCTGAGCAGACTTAAAACATTGCTGCCATTTTCTGATTTTTGGCAGAAGCCAGGGGAAGAAAATAAGCAGTAGAAACAAGAATTCTGTTTTAGACATGTTAAGTAGTCCAAAATGGTAGTCAAAAATGAAGTATTAAATACAATGTGGGATAATGTGTCTGGTATTTAGGTATGGGCACGACTAGAGACACAAATTTTGGTAATCAGTACATATATGATACTTCTGTGTAATCCCTTTACCTTTCCTTCACATTTGTTTTGGGGGTTTCAGTATTTCTGTTTAATCTGCATTTCTTTTATATCAGTATTTCTTTTATATCTGCATGTCCTGCAGGATCAGATAAGATACCTTTAACTGGAATCCTGCATAAATCCTAGCAATTTGAATAGTCTAAGCCCTCTGCTTCATAAATCTATATTCTAATCCTTTCCTCTGGAGGAGAGAATTTGAATACAATTCAAGTAAAACAGACATAATAACAATAAGTTGAGAAATATTTGAGAACTAATTGAATAGTTTATTGCTTAATTAATAGTAAACGTTCCAAACCAAGAAATGCTAACCCTTTTCTTTTTCATTTTAGATATGCCAATGTAAAAATATAGTAATTTTTCTATGGTTTAAGTTATTATCAACCTGTAAATTCACATTTGGAAGCTACATTAACTCATTTGTATTTAAGAATGTTCTTTGTCAGAATTAATTAACTTGTCACAATTAATTATCCCCATACTTTCTAAAAACTCCTCTGTGACCATTGAACATATTGATGAATAGATGCCTACACCTAGGGAGTCAAACTTGAGTCACAAACAGAATAAAACATTTGTTTATTAAAGAATTAGTCTTGAACTCTTTAGATCAGTTATACCCACTATAAATAAATGCAATAGAAAGTTCAACGAATATTATATCATCTGATGTCACAAAAGTTCACATCATTTTCATTAGAAGCAGGCAACGGACTATATACTTTAATGTATGAAAACAACTACTTGTTTTTGGCACTTACTATGTGAAAGTCCATGTTTATTTAACTAATTCAAAAGTCCACAAATGTTTCTTGAATACCTATTCTGGCTCACAGACTGTTTTGGGATGTGGGGATACATCAGGTAGAAATCGGATTTCAAATCAATTCATTCTTCACATTGTGACACAGTCAGCTAAAGTGTATATTACCATTTTTTAAAAAACGTTGAGTAACAAACCATTCTAAAATCCATGGTTTAAAACAACAAGCATTTTTAAGATCATAGGTTTGCAAGCCAATTGTGAATACGATAATGTGGGTTGGTCTTCGGGGTATCTCTGATTCATGCTATGGGTTGACTGGACATGGGTCTTGTGTGGTTTGGGCTCAGGTCTTTCTATGTGTTTTTATTTTTGGCCAAGCTGAAGGGCCATCAGTACACCAAGGTCATAATTTTACTTTGAGTATAAAACGTATTTATCATCCTTCTTAAGTCATGTCTACAACATTCCATTGGCCAAAGCCAATCGTGACTATGAGTCTAAAATCAACCTGAAGCCATAGCAAGAATGTGGATATATTACAGGAAAGAGAAGATTTGGGGAAGAAAAATTAATTCTATCAAAGTAGTAGATACAAATATTACTATTTTAAGATAAGGTACAGAGAAATTATTGGCTGTTCCAAGGTCACACAGCTAAAAGTTAGCATAGTAGAGATTTAGGATTATCTGATTCCAGAGACTATGATTGCAACCATTAAGCTGTACCATCTAAGAATTTGTTACATCTTTGACTACTTATCCCTAGAAAGATACTTGTTACAAATTTATCATTAAATTAATTGCTAAAATATTTGTGTTGTATTTTGGTCATAAATTTATTCCAGTAAGTTGACTCTCTATATAAATATACACATGCATATTTGTACATATGTATCTATGTACACACATTTAAATGTATGTACACACCCATACATATATGTATACATATATGTACTTGTATATGCATACATATATGTATGGATATGCACATATGCATATGTGTCTATATAGATATGTATGTACAAACGTTTATGTGCATAAAGATATGTATACACATACATATATGTACATACACATATACATACATGTATACATGTACACATGCGTATATACATGTGTTTATAAATGCAGGAACAGGAAACATATACACATGCATGTGTTTCTGTATTTATATATACATATGTGTATATATGTATTTGTAAGAGAGTATTATAGTATGTAGAATCATTATTAACAAAAACCAAGTAAGCCCTACATAATGGAAAGAATGTAAGTTTGAGATAGAAATAAAAGATGCATTTACATCCTATTGCACAGTCATAAGATCTTTATCAACTTATACCCCTTAATCTTGGTCTTGCTTATTATTAACTGAAGTAATTTTGCTTAGCTGAAATGTTT
Organism: Cacajao melanocephalus; assembly: GCA_963573385.1. Classification (NCBI taxonomy): domain Eukaryota; kingdom Metazoa; phylum Chordata; class Mammalia; order Primates; family Pitheciidae; genus Cacajao; species Cacajao melanocephalus. The sequence goes on from CAUYLG010055530.1 coordinate 82,028, forward strand.
GTTTTTAAGACTAAATGGAAAATGTATTCAATGTTCCAGGTTCATAGTTCTTAGTTAATAGTTTGTGATTCGTAGTTTCTACCTGAATCCCAATTCAAGGTAATAAATTACCTTGGTCTGTTAGACACATCTGATGGAGCAACATTACTAATAGTGAAAGCACATTATTGGTCTATAGAGACATATTCAAATATTAGACCTTGTGATGCCAACAAATGGTTCTTATAGATCCAAGATAACTTTGTCTTAAAGATTTAGTTTCCATTTTGTATTTTATGGGTTGTTGTGTTTGTATTTTCCCCACAAATACATCTACAAATGTTATGAAATCTTGCCTAATTTTGGAATTTAGACAATAAGCTCCCATACTGATGGACAGGAAGTTTGAAATTCATTCATATATGACAGAAGAAATTTAGTTTGTTTTAACATTTTCAATTACAGATTATCTCCTGAATTATTTAATTTATTAGACTTTTACAGCTTTTAAGAATTTTTTCTTAAAACTTTAATTTTAGGTACAGAGGTATATGTGCATGTTTGTTATATAGGTAAACTTGTGTCACAAGTTATTTTCTTGTACAGATTATTCTATCACACAGGTACTAGGCCTTGAATCAAATAATATTTTTTTTGATCCTCTCCTTCCTCCCACCATCCATCCTCAAGCCGGCTCCAGTGTCTGTTTTTCTCCTCTTTCTGTCCATGTGTTCTCATAATTTAGCTTCCACTTACAAGAGAGGACAGGTAGTATTTGGTTTTAAGTTCATGCGTTGGTTTGCTAAGGATAATGGCCTCCAGCTCCCTTCATGTTCCTGCAAAGGATTTGATCTCATTCTTTTTTATGACTTTATAATATTCAATCGTGTATATGTACCACATATCTTTATCCAGTCTAACATTGATGGACATTTAAGTTAATTCCACATCTTTGATATTGTGAATAGTGCTGCAATGAACATACATGTGCAAGTGTCATTATGATGGAACAATTTATATTTCTTTTGGTACGTAACCAGTAATAAGATTGCTAGATCATATGGTAATTTTTTTTTTAAAGATCTTTGAGGAATCACCACACTTCTTTTCATAGGGTTGAACTAATTTACACTCCTACCAACAGTTGATAAACATTCCCTTTTCTCCACAACCTGGCCAGCAGGTTATTTTTTGATGTTTTAATAACAGCCATTGTCTCTCCAGGTCTACTCTCAACCCGCCTACATTCTTCCTTATACCTCAAGATGCAAATGTTGAACCATCCTTGCATCTCAGGGATAAATCCCACTTGATCATGGTCATTTATCCTTAATGTGCTGTTGAACTTTCTTTGGTAATAGTATTTTGTTGAGGATTTTGCATCAATATTTATCAGGGATATTGCCCTATAGTTTTCTTTTCTTGTGTATTTGTCTGGCATTGGCCACACAAAATGAGTTCAAAAGTTTTTTTTCCCTATTTAACTTTTTGAATGAGTTTGAGAAGTATTGGCATTAATTATTTAAATCTTTAGTGGAATTTACTGGTGAAGCCATTGGTCCTGGGCTTTGTTTTTTTTTCATAAATTACTAATGTAACCTTTTACTCAACATCTACATGCAAAAGAATGAAATTTGATCCCATTATTACATCACGCACAAAAATCAACTCTAAATGAATTAAAAACTTAAACCTAAGACCTGAAAATGTAAAACTCAGAAGAAAGCACATAGGTAAATATTCTTGATATTAGTCTTTGCAATGATTTTTTGGCTATGACACCAAAAGAACAGGCAACAAAAGCAAAAATAGACAAATTAATTATATTAAAGTAGAATTATTCTGCACAGCAAAGGAAACAATAGAATATAAAGGTGACCTATGGAATAGAAGAAATTATTTGTGAACCATATGTTTGATAAGGGGTTAATATCTAAGACATATAAAGAACTCCTAGAACACAACAGCAAAAATACAAATAATCAGATTTAAAAAATGAACTAACAATTTGAATAGACATATCTCTAAAGAAGACATATAAATTGCCAATAGGGATATGAAAAATGCTTAACATCACTAATCCTGAAGGCAATACAAATATAGATCACAATGAGATATTATTGCACACCTGTTAGCATGTCTATTATCAAAGAAAATATAAATATTGGTAAGTTTATGGAGAAACTGAAACCTTTGTATTCCATTGGTGGGAATCTGAAATGATACAGCCAGTATGGAAAACAGTATGGAGTTTCCTTCAAAAATTAATAATGAAACTAGCATAGGATCCAACAATCTCACTTCTGAGTATTTATCTAAAAGAATTGAAATTAGGATCTTGAAGAGATATCTGCCCATCGAGGTTTACTGAAAACTTATTCACAATATACAAGATATGAAAACAATTTAAATGTCTGTCAACTGATGAATGGTTAAAAACAATGTGTTATATACCTTGATTGGACTATTGTTCAGCCTAAAAAAGGAGCAAAACCCTGCCATATGCAACAATGTGACAGAACCTAGAGGATATTACACAAAGTGAAATAAATATGTAACATGAAAAGTACTGCATGATTGTATTTATACTAAGTATCTAAAATAGAGAGTAGAATGGTGGTTGCCAGGGGATGTGAGAAGAAGGAAATGAGTAGTTTTTATTTAATATGTATAATTTGAGTTATGAAAACTGAATAAATTCTGGAGATCTGCTATACAACATGTCTATGGTAAGCGATATTGTATTGTGCACTTAAATTTTGTTGTTGTTGTTTTTTGAGACAGTCTCACTGCATCACCCAGGCTGGAGTGCAGTGGCATGATCTGGGCTCACTGCAACCTCCACCTCCCAGGTTCAAGCAATTCTCCTACCTCATCCTCCTGAGTGGCTGGGACTACAAATATGCACCACCACACCATACTAATTTTTGAGTTTTATTAGAGATGGGGTTTCACCATTTTGGCCAAGCTAGTCACAAACTCCTGACCTCAAGCAATCCTCTCACCTCTGCCTCCCAAAGTACTGGGATTACAGACATGAACCACTACTATGGCCGCTTATAATTTTTTTTTTTTTTTTTTTCTGAGACAGAGTCTTGCTGGAGTGCAGTGTCATGATCTGTGTTTGCCAACCTCTGCCTCCTGGGTTCAAGTGATTCTCCTGCCTCAGCCTCCCAAGTAGCTGTGATTACAGGTGCCTGCCATCACATCCAGCTAATTTTTATATATTTAGTAGAGACGAGGTTTCACCATGTTGGCCAGGTTGGTCTCAAACTCTTGACCTCAGGTGATCCACCTACCTCAGCCTCCCAAAGTGCTGGGATTACAGATGTGAGCCACTGTACTCAGCCAAAATTTTTTAAGTGGGCAGGTCTTATGTTAAGTATTCTTACTGTCTCCTATCACACACATACAAAGGTGCATGAGGAAACTTTTTGGGATGATAGAAATATCTATTACTTTAATTGTGGTGATTGTTTTATGGTGTAAGCATGCAAGAACACATCCAAGTGTATGTATTTTTTTTATTATTGTACTTTAGGTTCTGGGGTATATGTGCAGATCATGCAGGATCGTTGCATAGGTACATACATATATGCAATTTTGTGTATATTAATTATACTTCAGTAAAGCTGTTAAGACAAAAAGAGTACTATTACAAATGATAGCAAATATTAGTAGTAAGTAATCAGAGGTACTCTCTTTAAAATCATATACATACATACTGTCCTGCCATTGTTATTTGTACTTCAGAGACAATGCTAAAGAAATGAGATATACAGCAGATAGCTAGGTGGATTCCTGGCTCTGTTTTTATTAGCTATAAAACATTGAGCCAGTTACTCATCTTCTTTACACCTCATTTTTCTCATCTGAAGAAATGAAATAATTATATTGTGTACTTCATCTGGCATGTTGTCAGTTTTAAATAAGTTATCACATGTTGAATGGAAACTTGGACATATTAACAAATGTAACCCTTCATTATTATCTTTCCTTTGATTCAGCATTGTTTTGGAAGTTCTGCTCTTTTCAGTAAAAAAGAAAAGCTAAAGATATAAGTATTAGAAAAAAAATGAACTGTGTCATTATAATAGAAAATTCAAGGACATCTGTAGATAATTGTAATTTACCAGAAAAACTCACATTCACAATAACATCATGATGCATTCCTAGATAGTGTATACTTTTGTAAGCATAATTTGTTCTATGTATTCCTAGATACTGTATTTAGAAATGTGGTATAACCTTCTAGAGGACATTATGCAAATTGAAATAATTATTTAACAAGAAAAAGAGAGCATGATCCCAATTATATTAGGTATCAAAAATAGGAAACAGAATGGTGGTTAATAGGGAATATGAGGTTAGAAAATGAGGAGTTTTTATTCAATGGTTATAACATATATACAGTGTCTAGAAACACATATAACATATTATATGCTAGATATTTTAAATATAATACTCAGTAGAAAGAGATAAAGGAAAACTAGATATTTGTAGTGATGTACCATGTTGATGGGAGGCTGAGGTAGGTGGATCACCTGAGGTCAGGAGTTTGAGACCAGCCTGGCCAACATGGTGAAACCTCGTCTCTACTAAATATATAAAAATTAGCTGGATGTGGTGGCAGGCACCTGTAATCACAGCTACTTGGGAGGCTGAGGCAGGAGAATCACTTGAACCCAGGAGGCAGAGAGAGGTTGGCAAACACAGATCATGACACTGCACTCCAGCAAGACTCTGTCTCAGAAAAAAAAAAAATTATAAGCGGCCATAGTAGTGGTTCATGTCTGTAATCCCAGTACTTTGGGATGCAGAGGTGAGAGGATTGCTTGAGGTCAGGAGTTTGTGACTAGCTTGGCCAAAATGGTGAAACCCCATCTCTAATAAAACTCAAAAATTAGCATGGTGTGGTGGTGCATATTTGTATGCACCTCTAGAAGGTTATAACTTAATTTGTTGAGTCGATCCCCTCCTTTAAAATAATTTACTATAATTAAAATTAAAGTTATCTATGTGTACTTTTGCATGTATGTATTTTAAAAAGCTGATTTGGACATGTATATAGAAATGATAGTCAAAAATAAGGCAATTTTGAAGTAGAAGAATGTGAAGGTTTACTCTATCAGATATCAGAATATATAATACTTTTGCAGTTGTAAAATAGAGTAGTTTTATACAAGATTAAATTGATCAATGGAAGAGAACTGAGAACTGAAGCAGTCACACATAAATATGTCACTGATATATAGAAATTATTCTGGGGGAGGAAAGAATGAAACGATTTATTTAATATGTCATATTGAAATAATTACCTATCTTGCTGGAAGTACAACAAATCTAGTGTTCTATTTCATGCTATACACAAAAACAAATTCCAGATTGAGAATTACTTCAAATTCTAGATTGGGAATACAAGAAGTACTTCTGTAAAATAGTATTTTCTTTTACTAATCATAAAATGCATTAATTGTAAAGGAAATTAGTCCTATTAAAAGTTAAAACTTTTGTATCACAATGACACCAGTAATAATATGTACCAAAACCACACATATACACAAAGCAACAACAAAAAATGAAAACAAGTCATAGATTGGCAGAATATTTGCATATTAGTATTTTTAGTACATTTTTTAAGGAGAATGAACTCAGAATCCTACTAATCAGTAAGAAAAAGCTACATGGTCCATTTCAAAAATTGTAACTATATGAACAAGACAATTCATAGAAGAGGAAATAGCAATAGCAAAAAATAAATGTGGCAGTCTTGTTAATATGCATAAAGAGTAAATATAAATAGTGACCCAGCATTTTACTTTCAACAGATTGACACAATTTGACAGTATTTATAATAAGTGCTGGTGAGGTTGAAGGGAAGTAGAAATGTAAATTCAGTACTTCAACATTGCAAGTTCATTAAGTGGCTTCTTCCAAGCAGATGACATTTCAGGAATTCCTTGGGATATTAAAAAAGCCCTATCCACGTGGTTGTATTAGTTCATTTGTGGCACTATAACAAAATACCTCAGACAGGATAATTTATACATGATAAAAATTAGTTTTTAAGGGTCTGGGGGATTAGAAGTTCAAAAGCATTGGGATGAAATTTCCCAATGAATTTTGGAAGATATATCATTATTCAAACCATAGCGATAATTTCACAACTTTTCATAAAATATGTGAATACTATTCTCTGACTTAAAAAAACTGTTTAAAAGCAAAGTTCTAATTTTTTAATTGAAAAAATATCCAGTCTAATATATTTTAAAGTAAGAGTATATCTTCCTGGAATTATAACACTTCATAAATCAGAGAAAATATGCAGTGTTCCTAAGTGAACAAGGAATTATGAACAGAAAACCACCAACCACTTTTCTGATTTAAGTTACATGTTATGGTGCATAATACCTTCACATTTGATATCCTGTGGTTCCTATTTTTTAAAACTCAATTTCTTATTTCAAGATTAAAATTTCAGATATGTGTGATGATTCTAACATCAGTGAATAGATGTACAGAATAGTGAAGTCTCCCACACCTATATGATCAGATAATAGACTATATGGAATCATTTTCAAGAACCTAAACTAGAATTAAAATATATATCAGATTTCAAACCAAAGGAGGTAAGAGATTATATAGATCAGACATTTCAACAATACTAATTAGTTGCGTTGACTCTTACGAGGCCTCACAAAAGCATGCAGCAACTTTCAGGTAAGCATTACTCAATATTACTTTAAGGTCCTCAGTACTTCAGTTAAAAATGCCAAAAGATGAATTTAGTGATAACAAAATGTAGCTGTTTAGGTTGCTTGTAATTTTCTCATTTACAATAAATTAATTTTTAACAAATTTGAAAATTCCATTTTATATCTTTTTATATGAAATTAGTGGACATGGTTACAATATTTGTTAATATTAATATGTGTGAGCTATAAATGTTAAAGCTAAAGGAAAACATTTCTAAGACAGGAAAGAAGCTTTTGGCTTTCTGAAGAACAAGGAAATAATACGAACAAGCAAAATAGGCTTCACATTTAAAAAGGGCAGAGATTGAATTCTGGCTTTGCTACCTAACAGTAAGATCTTACATAAATTGCTTGTATTTGCTTATTTCTGTTACCTCATTAAAAAAAATGAGGATACTATTTCCTATTCCACAGTCTTATTTGAATCCCATGTAAAGCATTTAGTGCTATGCTGGTGCATATTAATAAAACATGTTCATTGGTGCAGACTCCGCCACCATCCCCTACATTGAATCTGAACTGGCTTATGACAAATTAGTCAACAGAGAAGGACAGAAATAATGCTCCAGGATTGAAGAGGTTAGTCATCTTTAAGAAAGACTGACAGTTTCTGCTCTTGCTGATTTTGGAATTCCTGAGCCACCGCACGCACACACACACACACACACAAATCCAGTTATTTTACTGAAAAGACCAAATGGAGGGGCACATGTAGGATGAATGTCTGACAGTGGACAAAAGGGAGAGAGCCTGACCATCTCAATGCTAATTGGAGGCTCCTGATCACTCTAGCCCCAACAACCATCTGTGTGCACCCACACAGAGGACTGAAGTGAGAAGAGCAGAAATGCCTCGCTGAGCCCGGTCAGCCCACAGATTCATAAGAGATAAGTACAATGGGTGCTGTTTCAAACCATTAAATTTGGGGTATTGTATTAATAAGTGGTAAACAACGAGCACAACTATATCAAAATGTCTTAAAGAGCTTTCATTCATTAAAATAAAACTTATTAAGTTTCTATATTGTGCCAGGTATGAAACTGAGGATACAATGGTGAGCTCAGACTGTGAAAGTTCCTGCCCACATGGAAGCAGAGCCTGGCAGATTACAGATAGGAAGTGAAATGATTAAGACAAAATACTGTAAAGGAAAATTGTGAAATGCTGGGAAGAAATCTGAGGCCAACATAGTCCTGGAGGCTTCTGAGGAAGTAAATTAGAATTGAAATAAGAAAGATAGGTAGGCATATTAATGAGGTAAAGTGACAGTGGGAGACACATTTTCCGCAGAAGAAACAGCCTGTGCAAAGGTTCTTTAGTAGAAAGAAATGATGTAAGGAATTCAAAAGTAACTGCGAAGGCTGTAGCGCTGAGAACTGGGGGGAGAGAAGGACAGCATGAGTTTGATTAGGGCCAGATTAGGCTGAGTCTTGCAGGACGTGTTAGAGAAGAACTAATTTATGTGCAAAGCACATCCCTCCCAACCCTAATTTTTTGTTATATACAAAATGGTCTAACTAGAGGGTTATATTATGGTGAGTGGGAATACTTTTGTATTTGCCCTTTTGGTAGAGAGGGAGGTTTGTCTTTAAAATATAGATATAAGTTTACAAGCCACACGTGAGATGTACTGAATCCACATGTTCAAAAGCTGGTCATCAGAATTCAGTATTTAAAAAAAAAATCTTTCCTGAAATTCAGATGCAAATAATTTGTGGACTAGTATGTAGGAACCACAGGTTTCAAGGAACAAGTGCTACAATTGTCTTTCCCAATTTATAAGAAAAAATCGAGGTTAAGCAACATCGCTTTGGTTTCACAGTTAGCTAATTGCATAGCCGAGATTCTATCACAGGCAACTTGACTCCAGAACCTGTGATTTTTAAGCCATCTGCTGCAGTGGCCATTAAGGCCATCTCTGATGATGATGTGAACAAGTTGTTTAAATATCTTAAGCTTTGTGCAGTGGGAGAATTGTAACCAATGAGGCTTATCCAAGGCACGATTATTGCTAACTAAATATCTTATTTCTGTTTCCTATATTTAACCAGAAGAAACTAGGATTTCTTCATTCCCTCTAAGAAAGAAACATTTTACCTACCTCACTTCTCATATTTTGGAAATGAACATCAGTGTATAATATGAGAAAGCTCATCACTATTCACAGTTGCCGATTACATCTATATACACCAGATATATCATCAGTTCACTTTCAGGGTCTATGACCATATAAACAAAACATGTTTTGTTTTGGATTTCTGATGATCTGGGTGAGAGGAGCCCACAGGAGCATCGTGTGGAGCTGCATGACAGTCAAAAAACCTGTTTCAGGGTGTATACCAAATCAACTCAAGCAGACAACCAAAACAAAGCAACCATTCAAATGAGAAGCTGAGAGTTTTTTCAAATACTGAAAAAGAAGAAAGAGCTGATATGGAACCTATGGTTTCTATTCACCCCAATCTGGATAAAAACATTGAACTTAAAAACATGGTTGAGCTTGAGAAATGATGAAGGGATACAAAGGCTGAAGTACTGCAGGGACTTTTTACAAGTCACCCGTGGCATCTTTTCTGGGTTGACACACTAAAGTGGATCAAATTTCTTTTCCCTCTCTTCTTTTCACATTTTATATGACTAATTTTATCTGTCACATCTTTAGTGCTGAGCTAATTAAGGAATGAAATTCTGAACACGACCACAATATTTTTTTTCCTGTAAAATATATCACTATCTCAGAACTCATTTGTTTCAAAAACCCAATTCACTGTGGCAAATGAAAGGATAGGTACTCTGCACACTTGAAAGACCCTTAAGTAATCATTAAATAATGATTAGACACTGAATTTATTAAATTACTTCATAAACGTTGCTTAACACCAAGATATCACTTAGGTACAGGAAATGCCAAGGTATTTTCATTGAAATAATAATTATCCTTCTTTTCTATATATAAATTTCTTTTTAAGTTTGTCCTTGAATGTCATGAAGCCACAGTCTGAGGCATGGATGATTATCAGAAAAGATAAAGAGAAAGGGCTTTTCTGCAGTTTAATTGTCCGGGGAACTATTTCTAGTCATCTTGCTCCCTCATAAAGAAAAATATCTGACAAGCGGGTATTACTTTCACAAATGATTTTTAAAAGACCAAGTTCCACAAAAACACCTTCATTTCAATTTTGTGGTGCATGTTTTGTTTTTCTTAAAAAGTATTACTTTCATGGTGGAGTATTTTAATCTCTATACATAAAATGAAGTAAATTACGAAAGTAAAGGAGAGGGAACCTGTATTTAAAGGATCATAGAAGCAGAGTTTTATTGAGGTCTGTAGTTGCTTTTAAGTATCTTAAGTTATTATGATCATATGCCATCTAACTAAATATTGAGAAATTATATGTCTACTAATTTGGAAGTAGTGGAGGTATATTTTAAAATAAATTCTGTTTTACAATGTTACGTAAGTAATAATTGAGTATGCAATATGCTAATCTTGTTCCTTTAAGTATTTTATTAAATCACATATTGGAGTATTTCCACATTTAAGATCTATAAACCTGAAGAGACAGATGGCTAAATGCTGCACAGATAAATTAAAATGATGAATAATTCCAGAAAGGTTACTGTAGTACTGTTAGTACATTTATCCACCACATTATTTCAATCTGCTTCTGTCTAGACAAGTTAAATATTGAGGATATTTTCAATTAGAAAAATAATTTTTATAATTCATTTAACCTGTGTTAGTAGAAAACACATATATTCTTACTTACATTACAATTTATTCATAGACAAAGAGCTGCATTTACTTTGTATCCTATCATTCTTAAGCAGAGCATATACTAATGTTATGTATGTTAGGCAACATCTGTTATTGAAAATTATGGCTCAACTTTTCAAAAATTATTTAGATTTTGGTCAAGTTTGCAGAAGTTTGATATCTTATGTGGGAAGTATTTAGTAAAACTATTTGAAAAGAATGAATGCTAAATATACTAAAGAACAATTACCCAGAAAAAAATGTAGAGTTTGAGTCATGTCAAATAAGTTGAAAAGTTATTTCATTTTTTTTTTTCCTCTGAATAGTCTCTTCGTCAAGAAGCTTAGGGTCTGACAGAAAATAATGGATAAAGAACCCAGGAAACAACTACCTAGAATAATGCAGTTAAATATGATAGCTTTAACACAAGAGCTCATACCGGTACTTCTGAAATTACACTGAATTATAATTAATACATAAGATATTATAAACCCATGTGTGTGAAAGATAAGGTAACACCAAAGAATAGAAGTCAACACAATTTTGCAAAAAAATTAAGTAGATTGATGAATCATAAATTAATTAGCTAAATATAGAAAGCTGAAAACTTACAGTCATACAGAAGAAAGATCACCACAAACCAAATTAATTTGTATCTCAAAACACCCAAAAGGAAAAAGTCGGAGGCAGTAGGTAACTATGAAAATAGGCTGAAGATAGTTTGATTAAGAAATAACTAGACAGACTGTCACTCCAAATTCACTAAACTGAGCAAGTACCACTGTTACCCTGGCAGAAGAAAGGAGGCATATTTGTGGAAGAACTTGAACAAAACAGGCCCTGTTCTCCTGCCCCCAGACAATACAGAAGGAGGAGACTTGTTCTGCTGAAAACTGAAAGCCTGAGGAGTAAGTAAGAATAAGTCTCCTGCCTTCTTTACCTTAAGTGTTATGAGAAGTCTGACAGCCAAAGTTATTACAAATGCACTCCCTCACAACATGAACACGCACTGTCTCTGTCTCTCTCTCTCTTTCTCTCTCTCTCTCACAAGACCCATCACACCAGCAAAATATTAGTGAGACAAAGAATGGCATGGTTCCCACCTGATTATCCAATCGTAAAGCCCAAAAGACAAATCACGCCCAAACAAATGGTCCTCTATTAGTTTGCTAGTCTGCCATAATTAAATACCACAAACTAGGTGATTTAAAACAACAGAAATGTATTCTCTTGCAGTTCTGGAGACAAAAGTCTGAAACTGAGATGTCCATAGCGTTATTCTCCCTCTGAAGGATCTGGGGAAGAATCTTCCTTGCCTTCTAGCTTTTAGTGGCCATGGACACTCCCTAGCTTCTTTCTTTTCTTCCCTCTGCAAGTTTTTGTGTCTGATTTTCACTCTCTTTCCTCTTATAATGGCACTAGTCATTGGATTTAAGGCCAACTCCCACCAAGTATAACCTTATCTTGATGTAACTATTACATCTGCAAAGACCTTATTTCCAAATAAGGTCACATTCTGAGGTTCCGTGTGAACATGCATTTTTGGGAGACACTATTCAACCTAGTAGAGATTCCATGTTTTTTATTGTTTCACGTGTGAATAGTTTGTCCATCTTGTATCTTATCTTCTTTTAGTGGAGGAATAAGATCATGTGATTGACAGTCATAAATCCATAAAAAGGAAGGGAAGAAAGAAATTTGGGGCATAAAAATGAAAAAAGTAAATTAAATGAACAAAATAGATGCTTGCTAAAATATATTTTCCTTTTATAAAATTTTGTATTTCAAATATATATTTTACTTCAACCAATGATAAGTTTATATGCACTAAAAATACTTGTGATAAATTTGATTGGTATTGACTAAGATTTTAATCTGTCAAAAATTTGTACCATTTTCATCTTCTAAATAAGAATTCTTCAAATACATTTCTTTTAAAAATAAGAGTGAAATGTACTCAACATTTACTACAGCAGCTACTTAAAAATTACCTTTTCTAAGTATAATGTAAAATTCGGTCTATACTTCTGCATAGCTAATAGGTTTAAGAAATAACTATTTAAAATGGCTTTCATGATAGAAAATTGGTTCACCCTATCATTTAATGTTTATTTTCATAAAAATCGTGTTTTCTTTTTTCCTGGTAATACATCAAACAAGCACAGCAGCAAATACAAATGCTATGCTTCCATAAGTGGCTTTCTGTGATTTATTATGGTGGAGAATAAGAACAAGCACGCAGATTTATCTTACCTATTTTTATCTTCTAGAAATCCTAAATTCAAATACAGACTTCAAATTTCTGTTATCTATTCATTCTGATCCCTTCCAATATAATTTCTGTTATGTTTTATGTTCAAGGTGTTTATTTGTTCTGCTAGAAAAAATGTATGATGGTGTAATGAATGGTTAAGAAAATAGAATTTTCTCTATTTTCATTTAACTGCAGCTCCTAATATCTATGTAATCTAACAAGCTACTTACCCTGTCTCAATTTTTTCCCTTTATATAAAGAGGTAATAATGTCTACCTTATGAGATCATTATAAAAATTAAATGAGATTATGTATTTATGGCATTTAGCACCATGTCATGTTCATTTATTCATTCTACATAACACCTTTTAAACCTCTGTATAAGTTATCATTTACAGATACAACGTTAAGTAAACATAGATAAAATATTACCCAGTGAAATTTAGGATAATTAAATGCCCCCCAAAATGGGACTACAATCCTTAAAAGTATAACATCGGTATATACAACATAGTTAAATAGCATCAGTAACTATAAACTCATGAACCTAAATTTTATTTTTCTCAGATTAATTTGATTATTTTTATTAACCTATATCTAGTTCATAGGTCTTATTACTTGACCTAAAATATTTTCTCTACATGCCTTCATTTTTGAAATCTTGATCAAGCTATAGACTTATGCTGCATCAAGATGAGTGATAAAACAGCACAACAGATGACTATCGTTCCTACTATAACTTCAGTGTGGTGCAACCAGACTGAGACACTCCTTCTCACTCATGCACTGCTGCAACCTAATTTTGAGTCAACAGAGACATGATTTCACATAGATTTATCTTTGTATCCAACAGAGTGGTGCTTACAATGTTTTATATTCCAAATAAGCATTTCTGGAATTAAAATTAATCTGTAGGTCTTGGTGTTTACTCACCATTATTGTTCTAATTGAGCAAGTTCCTTAATTTTCTTACTTTTATCACTGTCCTCATTGTGTATAGTTGTGACTTTTCTAATAGATGGCAACAATTATAATATATCATTTCATTTATAGTGCCCAGTTGATACATTCAGACACTCAGTAAATATTTGTTGAATAAATAACCTGTAGACGTCAAGGCTACATTCTTATTATGTTTATAAAGCACATTATAGTGATTTAATGCATTAATTACATCATGCCTTATTTTAATTATTGAATTGTATCTATTTTCTCCTAAAACATTTCAAAATGCATAAGGAGTGATTAGGGAAATATAATATTTTTATGAAGGTTTCATACAAATTATTGAGCAAAGATTTTAAGCACACATGCATACTCATTTAAAAGCAGAAGATATATAGAGTTGTTTGCCTAGCGCAAAAGTGCTATGGTGATAAAAGTGAAATTATCTGCGAAATATTTTATTTCCAGATGGTACTATGTTACAAAACTGGAGTCTAACTAAATTATTGCAGAAATGTGTCTTTAAAAATAGATTCTGCATACATATATTTCTAAAACTCAAGAGACTGAGTTTGAACTATTAATACAATATAAATTGTACAAATAACAGGTGAGTTTAAATTAAATACTAGTAATTTTATTTTCCTTTGGTTATGAAGAAAATTAGTTTTATTTGAAAAGAGCTACTTGTGGAGCACATCATAAGCTTTAATTTTCAAGTCAAAATTGAACTGTTTCACAAAAAGGAAATGTCCTTGAGAATGCAAAAAGTTTCTGGATTAAAATAATATCAATCATGTCAAAGACGTTTTAGAACAGACATTTATAGGAATATCTAACAGAATAGGAAGGCAAAAATTACTTTGTCAGAGGAAAGTATAGCTTTTTCCTATTTTTTCTTTGCTGAAATACCCTTTTACCACAATTGGGTTATATATTAGGATTCTAACTGCTAATGTAAATACATCCTAAAATTTCAGTGACTTTAGCCAATAGAAATTTTTTTATTGATCATGTAATCATCAATATGGAAGCTCTTAGTTGATCACTGGTTTTACTCTTTGTGACTGATTAGTGACTCAGGCTCTTTCAAATCTGCACTTTTGCCATCCTGTAGGGTTTCAGAGTCTATTGCAGCTAGCTGGCAGATGGGACAATAGAGGATAGATAATATACACAAATAGTTCCATAGATTCAAGGCATCTGAACATGTGGTCCCTGGCAGGGCAGCTATTTCTCAATTATATCACTGTACTATGGGAAAAGGAACAAAACTTATGGTGGAAAATTCATCATCTCTGCTTCATGTATTCAGGGCCACACTCACGTAGGGAATTAAGTCATAGTCTTGACTATCCCAAAATATCTCTTTATCATTCTGGCTTGAAACTCTATAAAAGTTTAACTTGTTTTCCTGCTTAATTTGGGATGGGGAACATGGTAAGAATGCCAAACTAATACTCATGAAAGCATTTTATAAACAGATTTTCAACAGATAAAATTATTTGCACAAATCGGTTGAGATTGGAAACTTCTGATTCATACTCGTCTTAAAGTAAACCTTAATATTCATCTTTACAAAGAGCTTTTGCTAATATCTGTAGCATAGGTAGTTGTACTCAGTTGGTATTTTCAGTTTTCTAGAAAAAAACAGCTTACTTAAAATACAGATAAGAAATGACAACCTTCGATCAAGCACATTTTTTAAGCAAGAAGCATTAGAGATACTACCAATTAAGCCACTACTACAATTTAAGCCACTGTGGTGGTCTTTCCTGAGATAATACAAAAGAAAGAACTTATCGTAACCTTAAGTTAAAATTATAATTAATGTAAAACTTTTTTTTTGAACAGCTGGGTTTATATCCTAAAATACTTTATTTCTTATACAAGGAAAAATGTTTTGAAATAGAATTTCAATTTCTCTCTCTCTCTCTCTCTCTCTCTTTTTTTTTTTTTTTTTTGATCTGACAAACTATCTGAAAGGAGACCCAAATTGGTAGTAAAGTAAATACTACAGGAGGGAGGGAAGACACAAAATGTTTGAATATTCTATAAATTAAAGTTTCTCCTCATGAATAATCAGTCATTAGCATAGGAGTCTCAAGTTTTATTGCCATTTAAATAAAAATATAACATGCATGAAGCATTCTAAAATATAAGAAATATTACATGATATTGCTTGTGAGTAAAATGTGGAATTCCCATAAACTGTTAAGAAGCTTGTTTAATCAGTTTTTTTTTCTCCTTTTCTTACATTTCTTATATGATGAGTCACTGTCTTTAATTTGGCAAATTAACTAATCTTCATATTGTCTGTCACTTTTTATTTTTGCTATCTCTCTGACTTCAATACATTTCATTTCCCTTAGAATTCAGACAAAAGCCATTATCGTACATAAAAGGCCTGCCTGATCTAAATGTCAGCTATCCTTTTAGACTTATCTGAATCATTCTACTGCTTTCCAGGCTCTAGCATAGTGACCCTTCCGTTCTCTTAATGATCACTCTAGTCCTACTCACTAATCAGGCTTCTCATGTAGTGTTTTCTTGTATATATTGGTCCATTTCTCCTTCAGATCTCAGTTTAAGATATATTATTCACTCTTGAAGAATGATTTTCCTTTTCATCTAAAACACATGCAATTTGTAATTATGCATTAACTAAAATGAGTATGTGTTTAATGTGTCTCCCTTACTAGATTGCTGTTTGATGAAAATAAAGATGGTATCTGCTGTTTCACCAGTGTGATCAGCATAGGTGTTAGTATCCAGCTATTTAGTGTCCAACACAGCTACTCACTCATAATTATAGTGACCACATGTCTCAGTTTTCCTAGGCTTTTCCTATTTTAAGCTTATTGTCCCAGCATAATCTTAATGGCACATATCTTAAATATCAACATTTCATTTGGGCAACAATATATATGGTCACCTTCCCATTATGAGTGAGTCAGAAATAATTGTTAAATATTGACTGAACTGATTGCTTCATTCATTTATTCATGTAAATTGGTTACATGAGTTATTTTGATACAGGCAGGTAATGTATTAATAATCATATCAGGGTAAATGGAGTATTCATCACCTCAAACATTTATCCTTTGTTTTTCAAACAATCTAATTATGTTAGTTATTTTTAAATGTGCAATTAAATTAATAATACATAACTGGTGTGATAATACTATATTATCTTTTGTTCTTTAAATTATCTAAAGTGTATATATTCTAAAACTGCTTATTAAGTGTTAAAACTTGATAATGAAGTTAATCTATATGTTTCCAAATATTTTTATATGTAGTTTGTGTAATGTTTTATTAGATGCAAATTTTACTAAGTAATTGAAGATCTCATCTTAGACAAGAGCTAAACCAAAGTTTTCCATTAGTGATCTGTTTAGCAAGAAGATAATTTTCCTTAACAAAACAACAACAACACAATAGTATTCAAAACACTGAAATTTATCTTTGGTTCTGTTGAGAAAATACCAATTATATTCAATTTTTTTCTAGCCATTATAATATTCTCTGAATGTCTTATATATTAACTATTCACTAAAACAAATTTTTTGAAATATTATACTTAAAATTATATGGAGCCTAAAACTTTTGCTCAGATGTGAGATACCTTAGGACTCTACATACTCTTGCTGGGCAACTGAATTTGAATTCCGATTATGACCTTTAAATTTTGAAAACAAATTAGAAACTCCATTTCTCAATTTTTTCAATTCTAAAATTATGGTCATAATTATAGTATGAAAATAAGTTCAGATTTTAAAAAGTTTAGAATGCTGCCAGACTCAGAGCAGGATAAAGAGCAGGATAAAACAAATTTCGGTTCTTATATTAAGTAATATTAACATTAGTACCTGTGATGGGCAAATGTAGGTGGGTTTCAAGAAACACATCTCCTTAAAAAAAAAGGTGCTATTCAACAGTGAGAGTAAAGGAGGATCTGCATTCCAGACATCTTCTGTCTATCTTTTTCCTAGCAATTCATTTACCCCAGCTTGCTTCTGTTATGGAGGATGACTGTCATGTTGTTGGACTCCATAGGGGGCCATCCAATAGTTTATGATTACAGAAACTGAAGCAATCATAAACAGCCATACTGGGGCATCTCCAAGGATATGCCAGCTGAGAGGCAGATGGCCACAGTCAGACGGGCAATTTACCATTGATTTCTAGGGTGCTTGCATTGTTGCTTTGTATTCTTAATCTCCACAGCTTTTGGGACACATTCTGATAAGAAACATGGGGGTATGAGGCTGACAAATGAGTGACCTGGTTAGTAGCACCTAGGCATTATCCATCCAGGATTAACTGAGGTGAAGTAGGAGGTAGAAGTGCCACAGTTCTTTTTTAGGGGGTATTTGTGGAAGTGAATTGTGTGGAATTTGTGGAATCAAGACCTTTGTAGGCTGAATGCCTTTAGTGTTGAACTGTTTCTCTTTCAAAATTCTCTATATTAATAAATGACACCAACTCTCACTCAGGCATCCAACTTAGAAACCTGGAAGTCCCCCTCTTTCTTTTCCCCTCATTTTATATATTAACAAATTAATCAACTCATAGTGACACCATTTCTCATTTGTTGGTGATGTTCTCTACCATTGTTTTTTTGATTCAGGTCCTTGTCAAAGCTCTTCTGGGTGATTATAATTTCCAACCTGCTGCCTTTCTGCTTTCAGTTTTGCAAGCTTCTGATTCATCCTTCATACTGTTGCTCCAGTCTAAAAAATGCAAATCTTGTCATATAACTGCTTTGCTTAAATCCTTCAGAAGTTTTCTGTTACTTAAAGCAATACTACTCAACTTACGCTATTAAGAATTTTGAGGTAAATACTGTGACCTTCAGGTGTGATGAAAAGGAAAAGAAACAGAGGGTAAGATGCTGGCATCCTTATCATGCTTCCTATTGAGGAACTTAACTTTATCTTTTTTCATATTTGTTGTGGGTAAGATTTTGTTTGCATAATGTGTTGCTGTATTGCAAATTTCAACCAATTTTGAAAACAATGGAGCTAAAAGATCAATTCCAAATTTTGATATGCCATGTACTACCATCTATAATCTAGCTTTTGATTATTTTTAGCCTGATCTTCTAATCCTTCATATCCTGCCAAGAAAGCAAAAATCAACTGCAGCCATACTCAATTTTTATGCACATTTATTTGAATATGCCACATTTTAAATGTATTCATTGTTTCAAAAAATAAGTCTGAAGTGCCAACTACTATACCAAGTGCTAGAGACATAGTGATAATCAAAATAGACAAAAGACTATCAATATATAGAATAAATCAGTATATCAATAATATATAAAAAGTGCTGTGAAAAAATTAAAAATTTTTTTCACAGATAAAGAATGTGGAGGTTATAACGGTGTTTTCTTTTACTTTTTTTTTTCTTTTTTTGAGGCGGTTTCTTGCTCTGTCTCCCAGGCTGTAGTTCAATGGCACAATCATGGCTCACTGTAGACTTGATCTCCTGAGCTCAAGTGATTCTCCCATCCCAGCCTCCCTTGTAGTTGGGACTACAGGTGTGTGCCACCACACACTGCCAAGAGTGGAATCTAGTTTTAATTATAAACATGGTAGCCAGGGAAAAGTCTAAAGAGATGGTAGCCTCTGAGTTAAGCCCCAAAGTTGGTGAGTTCAGACATCTGAGGGAAAAGTTTTCCAAGCAAAGAACAGAAAATCCCAATTCCTTTAGGCAAGAACATACCTAAAATATAAGAGAAACACACACACACACAGAGCCAACGTGGCTAGAGCTGAAGGAACAAGCAAAAAAAATGTAGTAGGGGATCAGAGTATGAACAAAATGGGAACCAAAGTAGAAAAAAGCCAAGTAGGTCATTTTAACACTTTTGGCTTTACTCAGGGTGACATTCTGTGTTATGACTGCTGTAACAAAGTACCAAAATCAGAGTGGATTAAAACAACAAAAATTTATTCTGTCACACAGTTCTGAAGGCCAGACAGAAGTCAGTGTGTCAGGAGTGCCATGCTCCCACTGAAGGCCTATGGGGGCGTTCCTTCCTCGGTTCTTCTTAGTTTCCAGTGGTGACCACTGGTTGTTGACATTTCTTGGCTTGTGTCTGAATCACTTCAATCTCTGCCTCTGCCATTACATAATGTTTTACTGATAATGTCTCTATTTCCTTATAAAGACACCAGTCACATTGTATTAAAGGCTCATCCTACTCAAGTGTGATCTCATCTTAACTTACTAATTACATTTTAATGCCTATTTCCAAATAAGATCACTATCTGAAGTATCAGATATTAAGCCTTTATCATAGCTTTTCAGGGGATATAGTCTTAGTGACACTGTTTCTTATTTGTTGGTGATGTGTTCCCCACTGTAATTTTCTTGATTCAGGTCCTTGTCATAGCTATCCTAGACTATTATGATTTATTCATAATAATTTAAGTCTTAGTGCATAGGGAGCCAGGGAATTTTGGTTTAGAAGTTATATGATAGTCAAAGTCTAGCTTGAATGTGAAGGAGACATGTTTTATTAATTTTGTTAGGGTATATTTCTTTTTATTAATAAAATTGTTAAGTTTGTTTCAACGGGCTACATAGAAATGTGGGTGTGGGTGTGGGTGTGTGTGTGTGTGTGTGTGTGTGTGTGTGTGTGTGGCTGCAGAGTTAGTTAAATAGAAAAATGCTTAATAAACATATAAATTTCATAAGGCCAATTATGGTTAAATACATAAAGAGGCTATAAGTAAAATACTTCAACAGGCACAATCTTGCAGGAAGGTGGGATAAGATATTTTTTAAAAGTAAGTTTTCCTTATTTTTAATCTATAAACAAGTTGCTCAATTCTTTATAGGCTGGGAGTGGTGGCTCATGCTTGTAATCCTCACACTTTGGGAGGCTGAAGTGGGAGAATCGCTTGAGCCCTAGAGTTCAAGATCAGACTAAGAAACGCAATGAGATCCCATCTCTACAAAAAATTTAAAGACTGGCGAGGCATAGTGTTGCACACCTGCATTCCCGACTCTCTTTAACCCCAGGGAGGTTAAAGCTACAGTGAGCCATGATTGGGCAACTTCATTCCAGCCTGGGTGACAGAGTGAGACCCTGTATCAAATAAATAAATAAAGTAACACCATCTGTCTTACACCAAAAGATCTTTTTGGCTACTCTGATTAAAGACGAACTAGAGACAAGGTTGGAAGCAGGGAGAACAACTGGGAGATGGTGAGAGAAGACAACAGCCTTGGACCAAGGTAGGAATAGTGGAGGTGGTAAGAAGTGGTGGAATTTAGATATATTTTAAAGATAGAGCTGATAAAATTTACTAATAGGTTACAATGTAAGTTTAAAAGAGAGCAGTATAAATAATTTCAAAATTTTGGCCTGAGCAAGCAGAAATCTGGGATTTTTATCTGAGAAGAAAAAAGTTTAAAAATTGAGTCTAGAAGAAGAGAAAGAGTTCAGTTGAACATGGCAAATAGAGACATGCTTTAGTTTGTCTGAAAATTCCTGGTTTAGGTCTATTGTCTATGTTGTATGCTATACAGCATGTCTCTTGTTATTTTATTTATTACTATTATTATTTTTTGAGGTGGAGTCTCCCTCTTTCGCCCAAGCTGGAATGCAGTGGCACGATCTCGGCTCACCACAACCTCCACCTCCCAGGTTTAAGCAATTCTCCTGCCTCAGCCTCTTAGTAGCTGGGATTACAGGTGCCGACTACCATGCCCAGCTAATTTTGTATTTTTAGTAGAGACAGGGTTTCACCATGTTGGCCAGGCTGGTCTCGAACTTCTGACCTCAAGTGATCTGCCCATCTCAGCCTCCCAAAGTGCTGGGATTACAAGGGTGAGCCACTGTGCTTAGCTGTCTCTTGTTATTTTATAGTGTAACATTATATTAGCATTAGTAGTATATTAGGTTCCTCTAGCAGCCATGACCAATTACTAAAAACTTGCTGGCTTAATCCAACAGAACTTCATTCTCTCACAGTTTTGGATGTCAGACATCTGAAATCAAGGTGTTGTCAGGACCTCTAGAAGTTCTGAGGGAAAATTTCTTTCATGCCTTCATTCTAGCTTCTGGTGCTGCTGGCAATCTTTGGCATTCCTTGACTTTCAGATAGATCACTCCAATTTCTGCCTCTTCCTTTACATGGCCTTCTCTGTGGATCATTTCTCTTCTAAAGACACGAATTGAATTTAGGACCCACTCCAATCCAAGATGATGTCATCCTGAGATCCTTAATTATATTTATGAAGACTTTTTTTTTCCTAATAAATTTGCTCACCTAGGTTTTGAATAGACCTTTTTTTTGGAGGGGGTAGTGGGTGAGAATTGACACGCTACAATTAGTTACATTGAAACCAGCTAGGTTTTGGTGTGGTGCACCTCCACTGTGTACTTGCAGCTTCTGTCGTGGTTTTGACTAGTAGTGTAGAAGGCATGTGGGGAAGTGAATAGACTTCTCACTTTAATACTTCGTTAAATCTGAGAGAAGGACAGAAATAATGTATCATTCGTTTTTGACTTTTTATTTGCATATGACTGATAATTCCCGTTCAAAGACCAAATGCAGGACCTTTACAGATAAAACAAAATTTATGTAAGTAGCAGCAACTAACTCCCTCTGACCTTGTGATGATAGGAGAGGATCCAATGCTGGATGTGCTATGACATGATTGTGCCTGCAACATGCACAAAACCCCAAGTCTATCATGAGCCAAGTTAGTGGAAAGTGTGGGCAAATATAAGTAAAGTGTACATGAAATAGGTATAGGAAATAGGAGCTAAGAAATTCTACCCCAGAGTATAGAGAGAGTTGTCTGACTATCCTTGCTATAGTGGTTTTATTATTTAATTTATGATCTGAATCCAAACAAATACTTATTTGTTTTATTGTTTGATAATGCAATAAGCCATTTGACAGAAATAAGCTCAAATAAATGAAAATGATTGTTTAAGCAAAAATTTATCATGCAATTCTTTTTTTGAAGAAAGTTCATAATAAGCATGTACTTGTACAATATCAGATGTTTATAAAATCCATTATGTAAGTGCTATGGATTGATTTGTGTTCTATAAAATTCATGTGTTGAATGTATACCCCCAATGGGACTATATTTAGATATAGGGCCTTTAGGGAGGTTATTTGTTAAATAAGTTTTTTTTTTGGAGATGGAGTCTCACTTTGTTGCTTAGGCTGGATGGAGTGCAACCAGTGACCTTGGCTCACTTCAATCTCTGACTGTTGGGTTCAAGCAATTCTTCTGCCTCAGCCTCCTGTGTAGCTGGGATTACAGATATGCAATTGCCACTCCTTGATAATTTTTGTATTTTTAGTAGAGACAGGGTATCACCATGTTGGCCAGGCTGGTGTCGAACTCCTAACCTCAAGTGATCTGCCCACCACCACCTGCCTCCCAAAGTGCTAAGATTACAGGTGTAAGCCACCATGCCTGGCTGGTAAAATAAGTTCTTAATGGTATAGTCCTAATCCACTAGGGTTGGTGATCTTATAAGAATAGACAGGATCTCTCTCTTTCCCTCTGTCTCTCCCTCTCTGTCTCTCCCCTCCTCAACCCTCATTCTTCACATGCATACTAAGGAAAAGCTAGGAGAAGGCATAGCACAAAGGCAGCCATTGGAAAGCCAGAAAGAGAACTCTCACTACTGGTACTCTGATCTTGGACCTCCTAGCTTCCAGAACTGTAAGAAATAAATGTATATTGTTCAAGCCACCCAATCCATGGTATTTTGTGGAAGCCTGAGCTGATGAAGACAGTAAGCCAAAGTAATTCCACTGACCGCATGAAAATCAGAAAACAAAAATCTAGTTCAAACATTTATAGCCACTTAAAAAGATTTTACCCAATGATAATAATTTAATGCATGCAGCTGCTATAGTTGTGTTTAATTAATCACTTTCTGAAGCTTGGCTTTTCATTTAGATGAAATTACTGTTCTAAAATAATTTTTCTCATTTTAGACTTTGAGAGTTTTTTGTTCATATAAAAAATGAAGTTATAGCTCCATTAACAGAAGTACTTCACAGTTACATGATGCTAGTTTTATATCAAAGCCATTAAAAGCTAAAAATAGAAAAACAGTTAATTCCAATAATGGCTCAATTTTTCTCCATTCAATTTATGAAATAAAAGTAAAACTTTTGGACATTTATACTGTTCCAGTAAAATATCTAACAGTATTGTGATTATTGTTTATTATAAATTCAATTAAATGGTCTAACATTTAAGATAAGATGACATGATGTTAGGAAAACAAATTTTATTGCGGAAAATGCAGAAAAGTGATGAGGTAAAAATAGAACATTTACTAAATTGAAAACTTGGAATTGGATGTGGTGCACACATAATTTGTAGCTTCATCCAATTTACCAATGAAAATAGAAGCTAAATTTTTTTCTCTCTCTACACACACACACACACACACACACACACACACACACTGGTTCTATGGTACAGAGGAAGTATGACTGCAGTCCTATTTTTCTGGTGTCAAAGCTGGTGTTGAATACAAAAAAAAACTTCAAATATAGCAGTGCTTTTTCTATAATGACTTTGTGAATTTGTGTCTCACTCTGTTGCCTAGGCTTGAGTGCAGTGGCATGATCTTGGCTCACTGCAACCTCCGCCTCCTGGGTTCAAGAGATTCTCCTGCTTCAGCCTCTGGAATAGCTGGGACTACAAGCACCCACCACCACGCCTGGCTATTTTTTTTTTTTTTTTTTTTTTTTTAGTAGAGATGTAATTTGACCATGTTGTCCAAGCTGCTCTCAAACTTGTGGCCTCAGGTGATCCACCCACCTAGACTCCCAAAGTGCTGCAATGACAATGACAGGAGTGAGCCACCATGCCCAGCTGAATTTATGTTCTTTAATAGAATTGAATCATTTTAAACTCTTTAAAATTTTGGATTTTATCATTTTATCTTTAGCTCCACTTTTACTTTTAAAAGTGCCGGATAATAGTATATAAATGTCTTAACTTTAGATATCAGTTTTACATTTCAAATAAGCAGTTGGATAGGTATGTAGGAAGTCAAGGGAGGGTCCTGGACGAGATAGGCAATTCGGAAGTCAACAGTATGGCAACTTAAGCCAAGAAAATGATTTTTTTTTTTTTTACTCTGAAAGGGTACATGAATCCAATATATTTTATATGTAAAATCAGGAGTTTCACTGAAATGTGTAGTAGCAATTGTCCTTTAATATAAATGCCTTAAAACTTGTTCCTTTGGGGGAGTTTTGGGTATCATGGAGTCTTATTTTTCTATTGTGAACTATTGTCTAACTTAGATTAATACTACTGTGAACAGAGGCACAAATATCTGGTACAACAAAATTATATGACAGATTTTTTTTGTATATTTTAATACTTAATCAGAATTACCACTAGGAGTAGCAATTGCTTACATCATTTTTTTTATGATTGCATTCTTTCGGCAGTTTAGAGTGACTACTAAACATGTTAACCAAAATTCTGTATTTCATTGCAAGAACTGGACCTAAAAGAGGTTTATACTCACGTTTCTTACCTTTTAGTGAAAAAAAACAACCCTTGCTATCTGCTTTTTCCGCCAGAAACTCAAAATCTAATATATGAAGTTCAGTGGTTTCCTACTTCTCCTGTTTGTTCAAAAAATCCTTCTTCTTTATTTTCTGTTGGTATTTTCGTATCAATAGCTTTTGATATACTTAGCTGTAAAGAATTAGCATTACTCCTGATTCTCTTCTTTTTCTTAAATGATTCCAGCTATCCAGCCTTAGTGATAATATTGCTACGATAGCTCATATCCAACTCTTAACTCTCTCTAGCATATTCTGGCCTCCATTTACTTTACTTCATGAATAAAATATATTTCTAACTAGCCTCTATTTACTTCATGATTAAAGTATATTTCTTCCTTTCTCTCTCTCTCTTTCTTTCTCTTTTTTTTTCTTTTTCTCTTTCTTTCTTTCTTTCCTTCTTTCTTTCTTTTCTTTCCTTCTTTCTCTCTCTCTTTCTTTCCTTCTCTCTCTGTCTCTCTCTCTCTTTCTTTTCTCTCTTTCTCGCTCTCACTCTCTCTTTCTTTCTCCCCACCACCCACCCTGAGATGGAGTCTGGCTCCATCACCCAGGCTGGAGTGCAGTGGCACAGTCTCAGCTCACTGCAACCTCCACCTCTAGGTTCAAGTGAGTCTCCTGCCTCAGCCTCCTGAGGATCTGGGACTACAGGCAAGTGTCACCACATCCGGCTAATTTTTGTATTTTTAGTAGAGATGAGGTTTCAGCATATTGGCCGGGCTGGTTTCTCACTCCTGACTTTGTGATCCACCAGCCTTGGCCTCCCAAAGAGCTGGGATTACAAGCGTGAGCCACTGCACCAAATATATTTCTAACTAGCATCTCTGCTTTGGTTTCTCTGGTTTCTCCAAACCTTGCTACATAATGTTTTCAGTTTGAGTTTCCTAACAAGGATTGCTAAGTATGCCACTCCCTTGCCTAATAACAGTCAATGTCCTTCCTATGGTTATTGGAGAAGTTAAAATTCCTTAAACTAGCAATTGAGCACCATTCTACTTGCCCAATACTGTCTTTCACTTCCATATTTTACACAGTGTGGTCTAAAAACCTGAACTCACTTTTTCCCCACATAGAATGTATACTTTTTCTCTTCAATTCCATTCCTGAAGTAGTTTGTTCTGCCTGATTCTTCCCTCTCTCACTTCTGCACATCAAATATATTTAATTCAAATGTCACCTGGTCTCATCACCTTGCATATAAAGTTAAGCTGAGTAAACTACTTTTGTGCTTAATTTTTATTATTACAAAAGGAATATATTCACTTTGTTATAAAAATTCAAATCACCATTCTACTTAACCTGGAGAGACATTTTCTTTTATTTACATTGGCTGTTGTATCCATAACTCCAAAGACCATGTTTTTTATTTTATACTAAGTTTTAAAATTTGGGAAAAAAGGAAAATGGAAGGGTTAAGAGGCTTACCTTCAAAAATTCTATGTGTTAAGCTCCATCTTTCTTGGTTGTCACTTGCTTTGACTAAAAAGCAACCTCTAAACAATGGCTTCCCAGTTTACCGGCAGGCTGTTAAACACTTGATTTCACATCAACTTTGGTACTGCCTGGCCCACTTTTTCAAGGCGTCTATTTCTTTTCTTCATAGTACTTTATGTTTGAGGGGATACCCTTCCCTAGACTCTCTCTCTGTAAGAGAGTAAGAGTTAATAAAAGCCAATCTTTTAACAAGACCTGGGATAACCAATTGGCTTTATTGCAGAGATGATAAGGTTTAGCTGCTTCTAATTGTGGTCTCTCTCAGATCCAGTGTCACATTTCAGAAGGCTCAGGAAATGTATCTCTCAGCCCAGATCTTGGTCTACCTCCTGTGGCTACTGTCAGCTTACCTTTCCTGGGTGAAAATGCCCTTCATCACAGCTACACTGCTTAAAGTGTGGGTGCAAATACATTGCAGGGCAGAGAAAAGAGTGGTGTATTCTTGTGTTAGTTTGTTGTCTGTAAATTATAATAGAACTCCTGAAACTGGCTAATTTCTAAGGAGAAAGAATATATTTCTCACAATTAGAGGCTGAAAAGTCCAAGGTTGAAGGATCATGTGTGCTGACAGCTTTCTTGCTGATGGGACTCTTTGAAGAATCCCGAGGCATCACAGGGTATCCCATGGTGAGGGGACTGAGTCCTAGCTTAGTTTTCTATTCCTCTTCATCTAAAACCACCAGTTAACTTATTAATCCATTTACCAATTAACTAGTTAATCCATGAATGAATTAATGCATTCATGAGGGCAGAACCCTCAGGAGCCAATCACCTCTTACATGCCCCACTTCTCAATGCCCCACTGCTGCAATGAGGATTAAATCTCAACACGAGTTTTTGGAAGTGATATTCATATTGTGACATCTCTCCTCTAAGGCAAGCTGTATCTCCTGAGACCTTGTTTTCCATCTTCACATCTTCCATCTGAAGACAAAAATCACAATATATGCTTCTTTCAAAAGAGATCTGAAGGATGGTCTGGCTTTACAACCTTTACAGTTGTAATCTCATGAACATATATTATGCTTATGTTTTCTGAAAATTAGATTGTTTAGCTATAACCAATACTATATGTAGGTTAATAGTGCTGTAGTCTAGGTAGAGTTTTTGAAATTATCAGATATTTCATTTGTTTACCTTACATAAGTGAATGTGGAGTATTAACTCTTTCTACAGTCCTTTAGCTTGCTACTCTCATAGGATGCTGTACACACACACACACACACACAAATTTTCACACATGCACACACATACGAAAACATGCACACACACTTGCAAGCGCACATACACATACTCTTTCAAAAAACAGATCAAAATGAACAAGCGTGATTGATATCAAATCCATACCTAAAAAGAAGTTTTTCACTAGGAGAAATGTGACCTTTTTTTTTTTAACTAGAGGTGGTCTTTTAAATGATCATACAGAAAGTCCAGGTCTTTTGGCTTCATAGTACTTAGAATGTTTCTAAAATGATATCAAGTTCTTACTTTATTCTGTATATTTTATATTTAGAAAAGCTATTTAAATACTTAAAACATTATATTTGTATTTCTGTATCTTGTAACTTTCCTGTTATGGCCATAACATTTTTAGGTAGAAGTGATGCTATATGTTTTCTGAGGATATGCCATTAAAAATGCTGAAACTTCCACTGCATTAACTGGGATACTCATTTTGGAGTCTAGAACACCACCTATAAAATAAAACTACTCTGAGGTCACCGGAAGAGCCCAAATCATGTGTCTATTGAAAACCTTCAGTTAAGATTCCAGCTGGTAGCCAATGTCAACTGCTAGACAGATACTAAAAACACTTCTGATGATTGCAGACCCCAGTGAGCAAGTTGCCTCCTGCCCCGAAGTGTTGCTCCCAGGAAGGCCCCCACTATCCTAAAGCGGAGAAAGGCCATCCCTACTGTCTTCCATCTGAATTTCTGACCTATAGAATTTGTGAGCATAATAAAATTGTTATACCACCAAGTTTTAAAATGGTTATACAGCAGTAGCAACTACAACAGAACACCACACCATGAGTATAATTGAAAAACAAGTGGAGAGTGCCTGAAGATTCACCTGAAACCTAAACCATATCTGAGGCCTGTTAATGCATTGTCTACAGGTGGAGGACCCAAGACTAACACCCAACACAGTCAAAATGGCTGCAGTGGAGTCGAACGGAGACAGCAGAAGGCTGCGATATGCCGTGAACGTTCTTGCTGGTGACAGAGAATACACGAGCATTTTCTATGGACCAGAGGTAGGGCTAAGTACAAGAGATATTTGGCATAGGGACTTATTATGTCCTATGAAAGAAAACGGGGAGGGTGAAAGAGCTCTGCAGTTAATGTCTGAGTGTGGGACTGAAATACAAGTGTTAGTTGAAGAAGGTATCAGGCATATCAAAGGATCTTTGGTCAGAGGAGCGCAGCTGGAGACTTCTGAAGAGACTTGGAAGGTTTCCGGGATAAAAGTTTGAAATATCTGCAAAGCCCAGAGAGTTAGAAGCCAGCTTACAAAATACAATCCAATAATTATTTCCTCTGTTCTCTTGCCTTTCCTCCAAAATTATAGTTGAGAACATCAGAGGAATAAGTAAAAAGCAAACAAACAAATAAAAACTTCTTTAAAAAACCCAGACCTTTTATTAAAAAACGAGAGACCTAGTGGGTATATGCATTTAAACCATAGTAACAGGATGGAAGGCAGAATGAATGGTCCCAGACAAAGATGGGTAAATGTGGTTGTCTGAGCTACTAGAAGTCCTCTAATCCCCTACTCAGCCCCCAACAACCTTTTTTTTTTTTTTTTTTTTTGTGACATAGCTCACTCTGTTGCCCAGGCTGAAAACAGTGTCAGAATCATAGCACACTTCAGCCTCAAATTCCTGAGCTCAAGTGATCCTCTCACCTCAGTCTCCTAAGTAGCTAGGAGTACAGGCATGTGTCACTATGCCTGGCTAATATTTTATTTTTATTTTTATAGAGATGAGGTCTCACTATGTTGTTTAAGCCAGTCTCAAACTTCAAGCGATTCTCCTGCCTCGACCTCCCAAACTGCTGAGATTACAAGCATGAGCCACCATGCCCAACCTTCGCCCCCTCCCATTTGCATAATCAAATATTTAGTAGAACCATCATCAACAGAGATGGCAGAAGAGAATATATGTATTTGAAGAGAAAGAGGAAGCTATATAACTGTCATCAGGAAGAGTGATTGAACTAGTGTAATAGATTGATTAGCAACCAGCATTAATAGGTCATTTGAGGGTGGCAGCCAAGAATTTAAAATGATCAAGACTTAATATGATTATCTATTACTTTCCAGCTATGTTCTGCTGTTAGATAGATGCATAGGTTAAGTAAATAGTTGAATTCCAGCAATCTTGAGGTTGCTGAGTGATTTTAAACAGAATCTTAAGATTTACGTTGGGTAAGGAGACAGGGCATGGCGAAGCAAAGTGGAAAGTTAGTATTAAAGCTGGATTTCTGTTTAAGTGAAAGAGCAGTCACAAT
Organism: Cacajao melanocephalus; assembly: GCA_963573385.1. NCBI lineage: Eukaryota > Metazoa > Chordata > Mammalia > Primates > Pitheciidae > Cacajao > Cacajao melanocephalus. Next base: position 112,306 of record CAUYLG010055530.1, read on the forward strand.
GGTAATAGAAGAGGAAGGGAGTAGAGAGATAGCAGGTGACTGTTATCTAATTTAGTAAGTCAGTGATATGTTTGAGGCCTAAAATATATTAGTCCATTATTATTAGGATAAGTTTGCATTGTGTAAAATACATAGGATAACTAGGATATTAAGCAAACTAAAAGTTACCAAAGTTACCAGGATATATCACAAATCTCATTTATCCCATATGTTGCATATATCAGTTGTGCTAATTAGGGAAGAATTCACAGAATATTCTTCCACCAACTAAAAAATTTTTACAGATTTTACTACACTTAAAAGATATTTCTACTATTCATTGTGTTTGCATTTAATAAGAAAGCTTTTTCTAGTCAACCAACTTGTATTCAGGTCAAAATTTTAGATGGGCAAATGCAATGTCTATTTTGGATAGCAATGTATTTTGACAGGCATTGGGAGCGTGAATACTTATAACTCTTTTGGAATTTTTTAGAGATTTGTTTTTGTCATTTAATTGAAATGAATGCACATCTTTTTCCTCAACACACATATATTCTGACATAGCAACATTTAAGAAAGATAAATACAATTAAATAGGGAATGAATGTGCAAAATTGCATTTCTCCTCTCAATATGAGTAACAGTGTAATACTTGAAAAACATATATATGGTATTTCATATTCTGTATATTCTTAGTTTTTCAGTTTTCTTTTAAAATGACTTAATTTATTCACCAAAGCCTGCAATTTTCAGATTATTTATAGATACAGAGGCCATTAAGGCTTTCTGCATAAATGGTAAATAATGATACCATGAAAATAATCCTTTAATGTGACTTTATGAATATGTATGGCATTATTGTAAGTAATACTAATTTCTCAGAACTTCCTCATAAACAGGATATATACAAATAAAACAAGCAGTAGTTACTCCAATCATATTGGTTCTGCACATAATTTCTATATGAATAATTTATATGAAAATCACAAAAGAAAGTTTGAAATTATCTGTTGGCTCTCTAAGTTAAAACTTATTATTTTTAAGTTTTAGAAAGTTCTACCACAAGGTAATAGAAAAGAACACATAGTGTCAGTGAATGATGCCAACTGAAATTCATCTTCTTTGTTTACAGTTTTCAGCAGTAATATTGAATAATAAAAAAGCAATAATAAGCCCAAATCTGGCACCTGCTGAATTTTATACTTCCAATTTGGATGCAATTAAATAAGCATTTTATTTTTGGAATTATATTTGTTATTAGCTTTGAATCCCAACAATGCTGAGAGATTTGAGTGCTTTTATTGTCAATGATATTCCACCTTTTGCAGCTGAATAGAACATGAAAGTGGAATTGTTTTGAAATTTCTTCACAATTTTTTTCTCTAAAACAGTTTATAATTATTAGATATCGGTTGTAAATGCCCTATATATCAATGACAATATGATTTAAAATTTTTCCCAGAGTATGGTTTATGAATTTAAGTTGCTTAATGCCATTAGACAGTAGACAACTATTTAACAGGAGAAAATTCCCATGTTATTATTTACCTTTGGTGGTTTTGCAATGATTGATAAAGTACTGTTATTTTGATAAAAACAGATGGTTAAATGTTATTAAAATTACATAATACTGTATCCTTCATGAAAGAGTCTTCCATTTCATTTCAATTAAGTATTATAAACAGTTATTGCGACAATAAGAATGATGAGGTAGAATTACATATATTGTTTTATTGTAAATAATGCTTAAATGAGCTTCAGTGAATGAATAGATAAGGAAAATGTGATATATTTACAAATCGGAACACTATACAGCCTTTAAAAAGAAGAAAATGTCATTCATGGCAACATGGGCGGAACTGGAGGCATTATGATGAGTGAAATAGGCCAGGCACAAAACGGCAAATACTGTATGATATCACATATGGAATTTAAAGAAGTTTATCTCATAGAAATAGAGTAGAAAGGTGGTTAGCAGAGGGATAAAGGGTAGAGACAGGGAAAGGGAAAATAATCAAAGGGGATAAAGTTTGCTAGGTTGGAGGAATTCTTCTTAGTGATCTATTGGATTATATGGTAACAGTTAATAGTAGCATATTGAATATTTCAAAATTGCTAAAAAATAGATTTTTAATATTCTCACCACAAAAAAAATGCTAAGTTGGTGAAATGATGGATGTGCTGATTATCTTGATTGGATCTGTCTACAGTATATATATAAATCAAACATTACATTGTATTTCTTAATTATGTATAATTTGTATTTTTCACTTTAAAAAAGAAAAAAGTAAAAAAATTAAAATACATGTTACATTGTATAAAGAAACATGTTTATAAAAAATTACTATCTCTGTTTTGGAAGTAATGTAATATTAGATATTTTAAAAGAATATGTACTTTAAAACATTTTCTCACGACAATTTTCTGTTTTAATGTCTGAGAAGAGTAAAGTTAGTGTTTGAAATTTCAGACTCAATGGGAGACTTAAAGAAAAAAAAGAAAAGAGAAACAAATCCAGCTGTTTAAAAGATATAATTGACAGAATGGTAAATGTAGTATAAAGTGCTAAGCCAGATAGATCTAATTTTAAACTTTGGCCCTAGCATTTAAATTTGAAAAATTGCTTATTTTTTTATCAAGTTTCTTATTTGTAAGGTAGAGAAAATAATATATAATTCAATAGGTTGCTCTGGGGATTAGAAGGATATTATAGGGAAGGTTTGGCAGAGTCCTAGAATATAGAAGACAAAGTAGATGCTAGTGGTTTCTGTTTTTCTGTTTAGAGTGGCCCTGAATCCATCTCATAGAGGTAGCAGACTGTTCACCTACCTCACACCTTAACTTCATACCAGGGAGTAGGATCAATTGGACTTTAAAGCTGAAAAGTAGCCAAAGGATATCTAAAAACTATGGTGTCTCTACTAAAAGCTATGGTGGCAATTAATCTAGCTAAATGCAAGCGTGTTAGGAACCATAATATTTTAATTAATATAAAATTCGTATTATGCTAGGAAGGTTAAATGCTGACAGTTTTGGAAATAATAGGAAAATTAGTATGGTAAGCCAAATAAAAAGCCTTCAAATGACAGAAGAGGCAGTTTTCTATTTTTTTCTTTATATCACTATTTTATATTATGGCGCCACCATTCGGATTACTGCATTTTGTAACAAATGCAAATAAATCCAATTTAAAAATAGTATCTCCCTTCTTCCTTCACTGCTTTTTTCAACAAATATTTAAAGAGAGCTTATTATATTCTAAAGAAACTTTAAGCTTTGAGGATGTGGTACAAATAAGCTAACAAGGTACTTGACTGAAAAAACCTTACATTAGAGCAGGACAGTAGGTAATTATGTAAATAAAATAATGATAAAGAGTGACAAATACTCTAAAGGAAATACATAATGCATGATCAAGAATAACAAGGGATATAAGCTAACTGCTTTGTATTATTTTTCTAAAAAGGGCTTACTGGTTGGGTACGTCTTAAAGTAATACTAGGAGGGTAAGAGAAGCAGATGATACAAAGACCCAGGGAAAAAACTGAAGAAGTAGTATTGTAAAACCTGCAAAGTCATGTCTGTACAGCTATCTGTGTCCAGATTGTATCTGACAGTTATGCCCAATATGTTTTGTTATCTTTGAAAAAAACAACAAAAAAGCACAATTCAAACCACATATTTTAAGGGTGATTTTTTTTCATTCTTATGTAATGGAAAAGGAAACAATCTTTCTCTTTTGGTAAATCCGAGATCAACTAATATAATGTATTCAATTCATATGTGACAGCATTTGACAAAAATTCATACATTCAATAAGAAAAGATTCCAAAGTGACACAATATTTACTGATAATGGTAAAAAGAAAAACCTCTTACCTCAAAATATTGAGAACTTGTAATTGACCAATGAATTCTTCTTGCCTACTGCCTAGAAAAAAATATGTTACTGAGGCAGTGGTATTGCAGTAGAGAGAGGATTAAATAATCACATGTGTAGTCAAGCAGACGGATGAGAGAGATTACTCAAATCAGCCTCTCTGAAATCTCAGAAGCTAGGGTTTTTCAAGAAGAGTTTGGCAGGCAGCGGGGTAGGGAGTGGGAATGTTGGGGTGAGGATGAAGTTATAGGTGACCAAAGCTGCCTTCTTGAAGTGAATCAGTTCCTTGGTTGGGATCACAAGACTAAACAAGCTAGTTTCTTGGTATGAGTTACTAGTCCAAGTGTCATCAGCTGGTCCATTGGAATACACGGTCTGGAAAATACCTCAAACACCAATTTTAGTTTTTAAAATAGTGATGTTATCTATAGCAGCAATTGGAAAGATTACAAATCCTGTGACTTCTGACTACATGACTCCTGAACCATAATTTTAACTTTGTTACTAATTTGTTAGTTTTACAAAAGTGGTTGGGGTCCTTGAGCTTGGTGGTTAGTTTCAGGAAGTGGTTGCTATTATATTTGTTTTAAAGTTAAACTATAAACAAAATTTTTTCCATAATAGTTAGCTTTCCCAGAAATAAACAAGAATAGTGTGGAGATCAGAATCAAGTTAGAGTTGGTCAGGCCAGATTTTTTTCACTGTCATAATTTTTCTATGTCAGATTTCTCTCACTGTCATAATTTTTGCAAAGGCAGTTTCAATATTATAGGAGCAAAAACACTTGGAAGTGCTGCTTTTCCCACATATGCAAAAACATATATTATTTTAATCTATGGAGATTAAAAAAGTCCCTATGCCTGGAAGAAATAATAGCAAGGTCACTTATGCAACAAAAGTAAGTTTGGGGTGAGGAAAGGTGAATTTAGTTAGAAAATATTGAAGACAGAAAATAAACCGGAAAATATAATCAATAGATGAAGAGAAGAAGGTTATTACCCACTGGCAATGCTGATTTCTTGTGCTCATTTAATATAAAAAGATATGTAAAGATTCTCTTTCAAAGTGTGTGTCTTCTAAGTCTAATGTTTATAGAAGTTAAAAGTTCACAGGGGAAATATTCAGAAACAGTGAACATTGTATTTGCAACCAAGTACATTTACGAAGAAATATTTCAAGGAAATTACTCTGAGGGTGAGAATCTAAGAACTGCAATGATCTTGTTTAGGCATATGAGAAATATGAACAGCAGAAATAGAACTCTTTTTTTTTTTTTTTTTTTTTTTTTAAGAAATAAAGAAATAACACCACTGTCCACAGTACCCAGGTCCCATTTTACATTTGATCTCTGAACAGCAGGGCACTTTCAGATTCAAGAAAATAAATACTTGTGTCATCAATCTTACTGGATCATTTAGCACAGAATATCAAGAAAGCATTTATCAATAAATATATGGAAAAAAGATTGTTTATAATTTTATCAATAAAGATATATTTTATAATGTTTGAATGCAAAAAGCAATTGAGCATAACTAACTGAAATCACAAGTAGATGCATGTCTGTTCACAGTTGGAAAAACATTATCTATTTTATTTTATTTTTAAATTATACTTTAACTTCTAGGGGACATGTGCAGATCATTCAGGATTGATACATCTGTATACACATGCCATGGAGGTTTGCTGCCTCCATTCCCCCGTCATCTACATTAGATATTTCTCCTAATGTTATCCCTCTCCAATTCCCCCACCCCCAGCTATCTCTTCCCTAGCCCCCCATCCCCCAAGAGGCCATGGTGTGTGACGTTCCTCTCCTTGTGCCCATGTGTTCTCATTGTTCAATACCCATTGTTGAGTGAGAACATGCAGTGTTTGGTTTTCTGTTCTTGTGTCAGTTTGCTGAGAATGATGGTTTCGAGCTTCATCTATGTCCCTGCAAAGGACATGAACCTATCCTTGTTTATGGCTGCATAGTATTCCATGGCTTATATGTGCCACACTTTCTTTATCTAGTCTATCATTGATGGGCATTTGGGTTGGTTCCAAGTCTTTGCTATTGTAAACAGCACCATTATGAACATATGTGTGCATGTGTCTTTATAATAGAATGATTTACAATCCTTTGGGTATATACCCAGTAATGGGATTGCTGGGTCAAATGGAATTTCTATTTCTAGGTCCTTGAGGAATTGCCATGCTGTCTTCCACAAAGATTGGATTAATTTACACTCCTACCAACGGTGTAAAAGTGTTCCTTTTTCTCCACATCCTCTCCAGCATCTGTTGCCTCCTGATTTTTTAGTGATCACTATTCTAACTGGTGTGAGATGGTATCTCAATGTGGTTTTGATTTGCATTTCTCTAATGGCCAGTCATGATGAGCTTTTCTTCATATGTTTGTTGGCTGCATAAATGTCTTCTTTTGAAAAGTGTATGTTCATATGCTTTGCCCACTTTTTGATGTTTTTTTTCTTGTAAATTTGTTTAAGTTCTTTGTAGATTCTGGATATTAGCCCTTTGTCAGAAGGGTAATTGCAAATATTTTTTCCCATTCTGATGGTTGCTAGTTCACTCTAATGATTGTTTCTTTTGCTGTGGAGAAGCTCTTATGTTTAATTAGATCCCATTTGTCTATTTTGGCTTCTGTTGCCATTGCTTTTGGTGTTTTAGTCATGAAGTCTTTGCCTATGCCTATGTCCTGAATGGTATTGCCTAGGTTTTCTTCTATAGCTTTTATGTTGTTAGCTCTTATGTTTAAATCTTTAATCCATCTATAGTTAATTTTTGTATAAGTTATAATTACAGAAGGGATCCAGTTTCAGCTTTCTGCATATGGCTAGCCAATTTTCCCAACACCATTTATTAAACAGGGAATCGTTTCCCCATTGCTTGTTTTTGTCATGTTTGTCAAAGATCAGATGGTTGTAGATGTGTGGTGTTACTTCCTAGGCCTCTGTTCTGTTCCATTGGTCTATATCTCTGTTTTGGTACCAGTACCATGCTGTTTTGATTACTGCAGCCTTATAGTATAGTTTGAAGTCAGGTAGTGTGATGCCTTCAGCTTTGTTTCTTTTTTGCTTAGGATTGTCTTGGCTATGTGGGCTCTTTTTGGTTCCATATGAGGTTTAAGGTGGCTTTTTCCAGTTCTCTGAAGAAGGTCAATGGTAGCTTGGTGGGGATAGCATTGAGTCTATAAATCACTTTGGGCTAAAAACTCTCAATAAACTAGGTATCTATGGAACATATCTCAAAATAATAAAAGCTATTTCTGACAAACACACAGCCAATGTCATACTGAATGGACAAAAACTGGAAGCATTCCCTTTGCAATCTGGTGCAAGAAAAGGGTGCCCTCTCTCACCACTCCTATTCAACATAGTTTTGGAAGTTCTGGCCACAGAAATCTGTCAAGAAAAAGAAATAAAGTGTATTCAATTAGGAAGAGAGGAAGTCAAATCTTCTCTATTTGTAGACAAGAGGATTGTATATTTAGAAGATCTCATCATCTCAGCCCCAAATCTCCTTAAGCTGATAAGCAATCTCAGCAAAGTCTCAAGATACAATCTCAGTGATTTTAATGTGTAAAAATCACAAGCATTCCTATACAACAATAGTAGACAAACAGAGAGCCAAGTCATGAGTGAATTCCCCTCACAATTGCTACAAAGAGAATAAAAACATAATCTTTTAAATATACAATTTAAAATAGACAAGCATAGTTTAAAAAGGAGGAGCTACTTTTCTTTTGCTTATTTTTAATTTTTTTACTTTTAGAGGTGTGAGTGCTAATGTGTGTGTTTAGTGTGTTTTCATTATTACTATTATTTATTTTGGTGGAAAATAATTTTAAAAATACTGTCTGTGGTAGTAAATTCATGGGTAACAGTGAACACAGAAATTCAGTTTACATCTTAATCTTGATTTCTTCCTCTTCTGGCATCAGAATCAGACATCTTGAACAGTTTCAAAGTTTCCTCTTCTTCTTTTCTTTTCTTCATTTTTTAAAGCTACTATTCTTTGACTGCTATTGCATCCATATTCTTAGTTCTAGAACAGTGTGAGAAAAAAAAAAAGGACCTCCATCTTTTACAGGTATCTACAGAAGTTAACTAGTGGTAATGTCTCCACATACATTAAAAGCTTGATATTCCAGAATGAGTAGCATGGAATTTTACCCCTATATTGAAAGTATACTAGTACAATACTGGCAAATAGATATTTAAATTTGTATTTTTCTCTCTATCCATTATTCAAATAATCAGGAAGTTAATTACAGTCTATAAATAAGTCATCTTCCTCTGTCCAAACTTGATCAGGGTTAGGTAGGAGACCTCTCACTCTGGGGAATATTCATTAGGTCACCATCTACTAATTGACTCATCAACCAGCTCCATTTTGATGTGTCATAATTTGAATACTATTTAAGTCAGACTCATACCTTAGAAGTCATCTTTTGGGAAATTATGTCTGAGAAGAAATACATTCTTTAAAATCCTGCCACTTTTTAAATAATTATATTAATGTCTTTTTGTAAGCAAATCTTTCCTATTTGCTACAAGTTTCAGCAACCTTTTCTTGAAATTGCGTGATGTGACTCAGCTGCAGTACATTTTCAAAGTGTTAAATTATGTGATGATTTATAGAATTTTTGACCCTGGCTAAAACACTCTTTGTTTTTGCCTGATAAATTATTTCTATGTAGATAGGGCCTAAATCAGACTTTTTGACTAAAGTTTGATCCATCATGTATTTTTTATTTTCCTGGATTTTTAATTGTCAACAATTATATGCCATTTAATAAGCACAGTATCTTTATGTATATACATATAAATACATATAAAACATCTTTATATGTTATTTATATAACAATATATAATATTTATAGGTATTCAGGCCTCATATATTCATATTGAATACATTTATATATTTCACTAATATTAAAGTACATGTTTACCTTTAGATAGTGGATATGGTAATAGTTCAACATTATTTGGAACTTTGCATCCTTCTTTATATTGTTACATTGTAATAAACAGGTGCTATTCCCTAATTGACAGAAGCACTGATGTGAACCAAGAGTAAGGACAATGTCTAGTAATATATATATATTTCAGGACAGGACTTAATGTTGACTATTTTACCAATTACATAGCCAAATCAGATTCCATAAACAGGTAAATTTCACTGCTACATAATACAGAAAGAAAAATTATAGGTTTTTAGTGGTGAGCATATCAGTTGAAATGTATAGCATCTCACCCCTGACTTTACTGTGACTTTAGTCACTTTACTATCTTAACATTTCAGATTTTCATGTGTGAAAAGTGGTCTAAGAAATACTTTAAAGTTATTTAAGGAGCTGTCAAAGCAGCAAAGACTTGTTTCCTCCCATCTATTCTTAGTTCTCTCAGGAATAGAGACTTATAGTTGTACACATGGCCACTCAAAATAAAGAACTGTACTTCCCAACTTTCCTTACAGTGAGAGGAGGCATGATTTCTAATTTCTGGCCAGTGGTATACAATAAGTGAAAGTTTCTTCTGTTTGTTTGTATGTCTGTCTGTCTGTTTGTTTGTTTGCGAGACAGAGTCTTGCTCTGTTGCCCAGGCTGGAATGCAGTGGCATGATCTCAGCTTACTGCAACTTCCACCTCCTGGGTTCAAGTGATTCTTGTGCCTCAGCCTCTCGAGTAGCTGTGATTACAGGCAAGCATATGCCACCATGCCTGACTAATTTTTGTGTTTTTAGTAGAGACGGGGTTTCACCATGTTGGCCAGGCTGGTTTCGAACTCATGGCCTCAAGGGATCTGCCTACCGTCAACCTCGCAGAGTGGAAGTATTTTTAAAACATGCTGCTTTTTTTTATTTCCCCATTATTCTCCTTCTTTTGAAGTATGAGGTGGCCTACTAAAATTGGCAGAAGAAACCTGAAACTTGATAATCCTGTAGCCATCAGGTCAGCTCTGAGCTGCCTGTGTTTATTTATATGTAGAGGCACAGCTTCAATCATGTGTAAACCACAGCTGGTTTGGGTTTTTCTGTTACATCTTCCCAAATATCATTCTAACTAATACAGATGGTAATAATTTTCAAAATAATCATTTCTAGGGTTATGTTTTATAACAACTTCTTAAAAAAATCACTCTGAAAGATTAAAACAAAATGCCACTGAGCAAGTGATAAAGAATAAACATAACCATTCACAAGTACTAAATTTATTAGAAATGATTATCAAAATTTAACTATTATTTGAGGTGTCCTGAGGCATATAACTGGCTATGACAGGACTCCTTGGTCTCCTCTGAATCATTTTCTTCTGTTTGATTTGTAAATGTTGTCATATACCAAGGCTCTGGCGTGGGACTTCTTATCTTTGTAATCTATACACTTTCCCTTGGGGCTCATATAGTCCTGTGGTTTCTAATGCTGTCTCCAGCCTTGATCTAGCTCTTAACTTAGCTCCTGCTCTCACCGTGTGATGTTCCTCTTCCTGCTTCACCTTCCAACATTATTAAAAGCTTCCTGAGGCGCTAACCAAAAGCAGACGCCAGCACCATGCTTCCTGTACAGCCTTCAGAAATTAGTAGCTAAATCTCTGTTCTTTATAAATTATGCAAACTCAGGTATTTCTGTATAGCAATGCAAAAATTGACTAAGAAGTGTTGCATCATAGATTAAAGATAATTTTTCAAGAAAGGAAGCATAGTCTACTGTATCAAATGCTCGTATTTGGCAGTTAGTGTTTCTCTGTTTGCCTACACCAATGAGACACAAGGCAGAGCATGGTCACTTTTTAAAAGTATAGACTAAGAAACTTTAACTTACGTTTCACATTTGGTTTGTGGTGTATAGTGTATCCTTAAATGTGTGGATTTTAAATACATATTAATAGCAGTGGTTATAAAAGTAATATTACAATCTTCAGTAAATTTTATCTCTCAAGTATCTCTCAGACTCAAACCTGATATACATAACTGCATAACTGAAATATCCACATGGATATTTAATAGGCCTAAAAGATTTTCCCTTCTAAATAAGCTCTTTCTCCAGCTTTCTCCATTTCTGCAGGTAACATCACCACTGTTTCAATTAAGTAAACTGTGTATGAGTTACCTTATACTTTGTGACAGATAGTGTTGGTTACCTACCCAATAACTACTTCCCTCTTCTGCATCCTGTCTTGTGGAGTCCATAGGAGAAACTAAAAACGCCAGAGCCAACCTTGCTCCTACTCCCTTTATCATACCATCATGCAGCGTAAATAGGAATGAGTCCTGGAAGGAATTTTGCACTGTAGTTTCCGGAGAAAAATCTTTTTCATTAAAAAAGAAGCATAGATTGTAACCCCAGCTACTCAGGAGGCTGAGGCAGGAGAATTGCTTGAACCCTGGAGGTGGAGATTGCAGTGAGCTGAGATTGTGCCACTGCACTCCAGCCTGGTGACAAAGCACAACTCTGTCTAAAAAAAAATAAAAATAAAAAAATAAAGAGAAAGAGATTATCCCTTCTTCCATTTTTTGTAAATTGCCACATATATACGGGGATGCATCTGTATCAGCCATTTATGATTAGGAGGGAACAAACCTAACAAGTAAGCCAATAATTTTGCCAATTGCAGTTGTGAAAAGACAGAAAAATTCTAGATCCTTGATTTTTATTTCTAAATCTGGAAAGCCTTTGTTCCATAGTTCTTGTTTCAGAGCTTATTTAAGCCTCTTTCAATTAGACATTTTACTGTTGAATTTGAAAGTATCTAAAACTGATACACACACACCCATCTCCATGTTCTTTCAAATCTCCTGTGAAAAGATATTCTGTATTGATTTTTCTTAATCTCCTCTAATTCCCTATGCCAAATTGTTATCATCTCTACCTTGATGTTACATCAACATCTAGTTACTACTAGTTACATCTCTAGTTACTACTGTAACTATACAGTAGTTACCTAAATGTTTTCTCTGCTTAATTTTTGCTGCCAGTCAAATCACTACACCACAGTTACAATTGTCTTTCTAAAAACATACATTATTATGTCACCTTCCTGCTTATAACTCTCCAGGGCTTTCCCATTGCACTTAGGAATAAAATCTAAACTGCCTAATATAACCAGAGCCTACGTAATCTGTTCTGGTCTGCTTCACTTTGCCTTACTCACTCTGCATTAGCCACAGTGGACATTTCTGGTTTCACCAAGTCAAAATGTTTCTACCTTAATATTTTTTCCATAAACATCCCCAATGTTTATGACACTCATTTTAATGACTTTACTTTTTTTAAGTTATTATGGTTACATAATAAGTATATACATTTATGGGATACATGTGATATTTCGATACAGGCATAAACATTTGACTTTTGACATTTATACCTCAACTTACAATAGTACCTCCTCAAGAAAATTTTTTATGACAATCTAATTTAAACTAGCCATCCAATCACTCTCTTTTATAGCACTTATTTTAATTATTTGAATACTATTTACTATCATTCGTTTTCTTTTGCCATAAATATTGAGCATTTTTTATTATATATGAGAAGAAATCTTGAGTATATTGAAATCATGCCATAGTGCAACAACTAGAACTTGGCTTAATACAGGTGTTCAATGTACATTTTTAAATTATGAAAACATGTTAAGCTTCATCATTCTTCAATCTTAGTTATATTTATATATCAATAAGCTGGCTTTTTGTGTGTTTTACTCACATTTTTGTGGTTTGGTAGTATATATATAATTCAGCGAACTCCACCACATTTGGATATATTAACAAAATTAAGAAGCCTAGAAATTTAGCCAAGTATTGTAGCTCTTGCCTGTAATCCCGGCACTTTGGGAGGACAAGGTGGGTAGATCACCAGAGTTTAAGAGTTCAAGACTAGACTGGCCAATGTGGTGAAACCCCATCTCTACTGAAAATACAAAAATTAGGCGGGCATAGTGATGGGCACCTGTACTCCCAGCTACTCAGGAGGCTGAGGCAAGAGAATCGCTTGAACCTGAGAGGAATAGGTTGCAGTGAGCCTAGATCATGCCGCTGGACTCCAGCCTGGGTGACAGAGCGAGACTCCATCAAAAAAATTTTGTTTTAAAAAGGAAGAAAAAGATTTTTTTTTCCTTTCTGGAGTTTTGGGGGAATTATTTAATGTAAACTAAAATAATTTTTTTTATTTTTTATTCTTTTTTTTTTTTTACATTCTCTGTCCTGGTTTCATAAAGACATTAAAAAACACTAAATATATTGCAAGAATATGCTTAGCTTAGTTAGAAATGAAATATAGTTCTAACAAGATACCATGGACTTTAATGAGCAAAGGCCCCTAAAATCTTAACTTGATTTCTGTATTACTAATGAAACATTAGTGGACTTTCTTTTATAACACCACCTGAAATTGGAATATGATTTTAGGTTTCAGTATACTACCACTTAATTCAAGTTTTTTTCAGAAGGAAGTCCATTCTTAGAGCTCTAGTGCTTTGCAAAATGTGTGATCCATGGAAGAAATGTGTAGAAAACTCGATTGGACAGGACTATGGTGCTCATGGTCTTCACAATCATAGATACATATATTTTTCAAAATCAGAAAGGCAAGTGAGGATTCTGGAAAGATGGTGAAATAGATAGCTCTGAAAATCTGTATCCCCACCTAGACAATTAGACTGGCAGAATCTGTCTGACATAACTATTTGGGAACTCTGGAGCTTATTGATGATGTGAAAGTTCTAGAAAAAGTCTTAGATGCTAAACTGTGCTTAATTTCAGTCAATTTAAGCTCTTAGCACAGTAGTAGCTAGCAATCTCCTTCTTCTACCCCATGGCAAGTAGGGGTAGCTGTGCCTGTGTTCCTGGAGCAACCTGCACATTGGTGGAGCAAAAGTGGAGCCACGGTATGCCAAAAGAATCTGGTCTTCCAAATATCAAGGATCTGTGCTCTCATTGCTTCTTCTGATCATAGAGGGGCAGAAGAGGAGTTGAGTGGCCATTATTATTGCATCTCCTCCCTTGTTGTAAGCCCCTTTCTTTCTGGCTGAATGACTTACAAGGAATTTAAAGAGATGGTACTTTTTTCACCCCCTCCTCTTCATTTTTCTTTTTTTCTCCCTTTTGGGAGCCAGATATTAAGGAATAGGATATTCAATAACAATTGCATATAAGGAAAAACTAGAAAGTGATCATATATGCAGAAGAAAAGGCTCACAGAAAACCTGACAAAATCTTAAGTGTATACCTTAGGTTGATGCTGAGCACAGAGGCAGCCTACAACAATCCAAAACAAAAACAATAACAAAAAGCAAAAAAGTCAGGGAAAGAGAGTGAATCTGATTACTAGAATTACTTACTTTATTAGATGTAAATGTCATTTTTAACAAAATAATAAATAGTAAAATATAGTCTATTCAAAAGAAAAAATAAACAAAAACTGTCCCTGAAACAGACTTCATGACACATCTATTAGACAAAGACTTTAAAAGACAGTTAAACAAGCTCAAAGAAATAAAAGAACATGCAGACAAAGACAATGAAATGATGTATGAGCAAAATGGCAGTATAAATAAAGAGTCTGAAAACCTCAAAAAGTAGCCAAAAAGAGATTCTGGAGCTGAAAATTACAATACAATAACGAAAAATTCACTAAAGGGCCTTAAAGGCAGGGAGAAGAAAGAATTTGCAATCTTGAAGTTAGGACAATAAAATTACTAGGCCTAAAGAGAAGTGATTGAAGAAAAGCCAACTGAACATAAGACACCTGTGGGACACCATCAACAATGTATTGTGGGAGTCTCAGAAATATTTGCAAAATAATGGTTGAAAACCTCCCAAACTTGATGAAAGAAAGTAATATAAATATCCAAAAAGTTTAACAAACTCCAAGTAAGATGATTTCAAAGAAACCCACACCAAGACACATCATAATCAAACTTTCAAAAGCCAAAGAGTAAAAGAGAATTTTAAATACAGCAAGAGAGAAGGGATTAATTACATACGTGGAGTCTTGAATAAGATTATTAGCAGAATTCTCATCAGCACTTTGAATATATCAGCACACTGTCTTTTTCTGTTGTTTTTGGGGGTTTTTTTTTGTTTGTTTTTTGTTTTTGTTTTTTTCTTTTTGAGGGGTGGAAAGTGGTTAGTTTATTTTTTAAAGTATTTTCACACCGTCAGTAAATATGTTTAAGTTTCTATATCCAAATCTTTAAGTGCTTATTTTTTATTATTTATTTTTTATTTTTTTTATTGCATATTAGTTTTGGGGATACATGTAAAGAACATGCAAAATTGTTGCATAGGTAAACACATGGCAGTGTGATTTGCTGCCTTCCTCCCTATCACCTATATCTGGCGTTTCTCCACGTGCTACCTCTCCCCAACTCCACAGCCCCGCTGTCCCTCCCCTATTTTGCCCCAACAGACCCCAGTGTGTGATGCTCCCCTCCCTGTGTCCATGTGTTCTCATTTTTCAACACCCGCTTATGAGTAAGAACATGCGGTGTTTGATTTTCTGTTCTCGTGTCGGTTTGCTAAGAATGATGGTTTCCAGGTTCATCCATGTCCCTACAAAGGACACAAACTCATCATTTTTTATGGCTGCATAGTATTCCGTGGTGTATATGTGCCACATTTTCCCTGTCCAGTCTATCATCGATGGGCATTTGGGTTGGTTCCAAGTCTTTGCTATTGTAAACAGTGCTGCAATGAACATTCAAGTGCATGTGTCTTTATAATAGAATGACGTATAATCCTTTGGATATATACCCAGTAATGGGATTGCTGGGTCAAATGGAATTTCTATTTCTAGGTCCTTGAGGAATCACCACACTGTCTTCCACAATGGTTGAACTAATTTACACTTCCACCAACAGTGTAAAAGTGTTCCTATTTCTCCACATCCTCTCCAACATCTGTTGTCTCCAGATTTTTTAATGATCGCCATTCTAACTGGTATGAGATGGTATCTCAATGTAGTTTTGATTTGCATTTCTCTAATGACCAGTGATGATGAGCATTTTTTTCATATGTTTGTTGGCCTCATATATGTCTTCTTTTGTAAAGTGTCTGTTCATATCCTTCGCCCACTTTTGAATGGGCTTGTTTTTTCTGGTAAATCTCTTTTAGTTCTTTGTGGATTCTGGAGATTAGCCCTCTGTCAGATGGGTAGACTGCAAAAGTTTTTTCCCATTCTGTTGGTTGCTGATTCACTCTAATGACTGTTTCTTTTGCTATGCAGAAGCTGTGGAGTATGATTAGGTCCCATTTGCCTATTTTGGCTTTTGTTGCCAATGCTTTTGGTGTGTTGGTCGTGAAGTCCTTGCCTATGCCTATGTCCAGAATGGTTTTGCCTAGATATTTTTCTAGAGTTTTTATGGTGTTAGGTCTTATGTTTAAGTCTTTAATCCATCTGGAGTTAATTTTCGTGTAAGGTGTCAGGAAGGGGTCCAGTTTCTGGTTTCTGCACATGGCTAGCCAGTTTTCCCAACACCAATTATTAAATTGGGAATCCTTTCCCCATTGCTTATTTTTGTCACTTTTGTCAAAGATTAGATGTTTGTAGATGAGTGGTGTTGCCTCTGAGGCCTTTGTACTGTTCCATTGGTTTATAGCTCTGTTTTGGTACCAGTACCATGCTGTTTTGATTACTGTAGCCTTGTAGTATAGTTTGAAGTCAAGTAGTGTGATGCCTCCCGCTTTGTTCTTTCTGCTTAGAATTGACTTGGCTATGCGGGCTCTCTTTTGGTTCCATATGAAGTTTAAGGTGTTTTTTTCCAGTTCTGTGAAGAAGATCATTGGTAGCTTGATGGAGATAGCATTGAATCTGTAAATTACTTTGGGCCGTATGGCCATTTTTATGATATTGATTCTTCTAACCACGAGCATGGAATGTTTCTCCATCTTCTTGTGTCCTCTCTTATTTCGTTGAGCAGTGGTTTGTAGTTCTCCTTGAAGAGGTCCTTTATGTTCTTTGTTAGTTGTATTCCTAGATATTTTATTCTCTTTGTAGCAATTGTGAATGGCAGGTCGTTCTTGATTTGGCTCTCTTTAAGTCTGTTATTGGTGTATAAGAATGCTTGTGATTTCTGCACATTGATTTTGTATCCTGAGACCTTGCTGAAGTTGCTTATCAGTTTCCGGAGATTTTGGGCTGAGACGATGGTGTCTTCTAAATATACAATCATGTCATCTGCAAATAGAGACAATTTGACTTCCTCCTTTCCTAATTGAATACCCTTTATTTCTTTTTCTTGCCTGATTGCTCTGGCTAGAACTTCCAATACTATATTGAATAGGAGTGGTGAGACAGGGCATCCTTGTCTTGTGCCAGATTTTAAAGGGAATGCTTCCAGTTTTTGTCCATTCAGTATGATATTGGCTGTGGGTTTGTCATAAATAGCTTTTATTATTTTGAGATACGTTCTGTCGATACCTAGTTTGTTGAGAGTTCTTAGCATAAAGGGCTGTTGAATTTTGTTGAAGGCCTTCTCTGCATCTGTTGAGATAATCATGTGGTTTTTGTCTTTGGTTCTGTTTATGTGATGGATTAAGTTTATAGACTTGCATATGTTGAACCAGCCTTGCATCCCCGTGATGAAGCCTACTTGATCTTGATGAATAAGCTTTTTGATTTGCTGTTGCATTAGGATTGCCAATATTTTACTAAGGATTTTTGCATCTATGTTCATCATGGATATTGGCCTGAAGTTTTCTTTTTTAGTTGAGTCTCTGCCTGGTTTTGTTATCATGATGATGTTGGTCTCATAAAATGAGTTGGGGAAGTTTCACTCTTTTTGGATTGTTTGGAATAGTTTCCGAAGGTATGGTACCAGCTCCTCTTTGTAGGTCTGGTAGAATTCAGCTGTAAACCTGTCTGGACCTGGACTCTTTTTGATTGGTAGGCTATTAATTGCTGCCTTGACTTCAGCCCTTGTTATTGGTCTCTTCAGGATTTCAACTTCTTCCTGGTTTAGTCTTGGGAGAGTGCAAGTGTCCAGGAATTTGTCCATTTCTTCCCGATTTACTGGTTTGTGTGCATAGAGTTGTTTGTAGTAATCTCTTATGGTAGTTTGTATTTCTGTGGTATCACTGGTGATGTCTCCTTTATTGTTTTTTATTGCATCTATTTGATTCTTCTCTCTCTCTTTTTTTTTTTATTAGTCTGGCTAGCAGTCTATCTATTTTTTTTTTTATCTTTTCAAAGAGCTGGCTCCTGGATTTGTTGATTTTTTAAGGGTTTTTGTGTCTCTATCTCCTTCAGTTCTACTCTGATCTTAGTTATTTCTTGTCTTCTGCTAGCCTTTGAGTTTTTTTGATCTTGCTTCTCTAACTCTTTAAATTTTAATGATAGGGTGTCAATTTTAGATCTTTCCTT
>CAUYLG010055532.1:0-45788 GCA_963573385.1 Cacajao melanocephalus
ATAGCATTTCACAGGTTTAAATAAAATATTGGTTGGCTGCTTGTTTGCTATTTTCATCTCTTATTCCTTCCTGTCTCCATTGTTAAGCACAATTATTGGCATAAAAGAGGTTTTTAATACCCATTTTTAGACTGCATTCTAGCCTGGGCAACAGAACAAGAATCCTGTTCTCTCTCCCTCTTTCTCCTCCTCTTTCTCTCTTTCATTCTTTTTCTTTCTTTCTTTCACTCTTTCTTTTTTTCTTCTTTTCTCTCTTTTTCTTTCTTTAAAAAATAAAAAATAAAAAAATTTTTAAAAAAGGGGGAGAATACAAATAAGATAATTGAATTACCTCTAAAAGTTTATTTGCAATATCTGAAAAGAACGGACTTTAATCTCACAGTCCTGAAACTAAATTTCCTTTAGTGCCTATTATGGCTAATTTGAACCTCCTTAACTTTCTAAATATAAACAGATGATTTATTACAATTCCAAATATCAATAATGTTTTGCCTGAAATCTTCATGAAGTTTGTTTCTTTTTTCAGAAGGCTTATCTTATATTGGTATTTAATCAGATAAGAAGCAAAAAGAAAAATCATTAATTACATAAAAGCTGGCTCTGAGTAACATCCATTAATCAAACAAAAGACAACGTCATCTGTGCATAATTAACAACTGTTTTCTCACTACATCAAAGCCCATCGCCTTTCCACAAAATTTTAATCACTTTCCAACATATTACCATCAAGTTAATTATTTCTGAACACAAACACAAAAAGTTAGAAAACTAAGGCAGTTTTAAAGCTTCCCCAGTTATTACTTATCAAGATTTGGTAACCCCCAAAAAATTCCAAGAAAATGAGCCACTCATGCAACTAATATAGAATTCATCTTTGGAAAATCTTATGAGAACTGATGTAATTATTTAGCTTTTGAATGATTAAAAGAGAGACTTAAAGCAATACTACACAGATTTAACCAAACATCAAAGTTATCAAAGGCTCACCAGCACATCAGTCAACTACATACAGATGGGGTTTAGGTTCTTGTGTGTGATTAAACCAGCTGATCATGCAAAGAGACCACAGTAATGAAACATTTCATTACACAAGAAGTGTAAAAGAAAAACTCAACTCTTTTTAGTTTGGTTTTGTTTTCATAACTCATCAAAATGGAAATTCACCTAAGTTTTAAGCAGTTAGCCACTAGCAGTATAATTTTATTTCATTCTCCTTGCTCTCCCTTGCCACTGTATTAGCGACGTAAGGAAGTTGTTCCTAACTCTCAGAACAAGAATGTGTTCACAATTATTTGTACACAAACTGAATAAATAAATCTCACACCAGGTGAAAAGCAAAAGGTTGCTGGGCCCAGCATTTCACCTGCCATTGTATGTCTTATAGATCTGTAGGAAGGCACTGCTACTAGTGGTTTTAGGGTGGGGCGCTTTTAAAAGAATTACAAATGTATAAGGCCTCTCCCCAGACTAAGTAAATTAGAATTTTTGACAGTGACCTATTATAAAAGGGCAGAACTGTACCAAAACTTTTTTACTTCTTTTAATAATCAATTTGTATTTTAAAGTTTTAATCACCTTTTGTGGTAAAACAGTTCAAAGTTTACTATAATTTCTTTTTTCTTTTCTTAAAAAATTTTAAAGGCATCCTTTTGGTAGAAAAGTCCTTTTACAACTTCTCAGCACACTGTTTTTACAGTCGCACTTTTTAGACAGTGAAATTGTATTAAGTGTACATATATAAGTATATGTACACATACATACATATACATATTTCTTTTAAAGACAAAAAAAAAAACCCCCACATGAGTGAGAACCATTTCTAAATGTTGACAAATCTAATTTTGTACAAGGGTAAAAATGTTCTAGTTTGTTGCAAATTTTTCTTTTGGTGTGGTTCACAAGTATACTGGAATCTGGACCACATTTCAGATCTTCAGAAAATATAAACTAGAATAGCTTCTGTCTTGAATTATATAGGGAACAGTCAGGAGTCCTTTTACACTGCCTACCCCGGTTATGAAAGCCTTTCTGTTCATTCCCTCTCATAAGACTTTCCTATATTTTAGCTACAGTTCATCTCTCAGAAAAGTTTATCATCTAAAAGTGTGTATTGTCTCCAGAATTACTTCTGTCATTAAAGAGAAACCACATATCCCCCAGTCTCCACTGGTAATAATAGTATTTCCTTCTCCAGACAACTTATCATTTATTTCAAATAAATCAAATGACAACAAACTTCATGTCCATTTTAGAAACAAGAGAATGTTGTTTTAATTTTTTAAAGGTTTATTTCTGTTTTCTGCCCCCATTATCACAAAATGAGCCATAGAAATGAGGACACAGGGTCAGAGCTGCATTATTCCTAAATGGGGAATCAACGATGTATCATGGCAAAGCATGGCAGCTTTCAGATTGAAGGTTACTAGGCCATAGTCAATTTCCAATTAATACATGTCAGTAGAGCTGACACTGGTAAAAATGTAAATAAAAAAATAATCTGTTTTGCTTGTTGAATTATCTGTTTGCTTGCTGAACGTGGATTGTGATTTGTACTAAAAAAGCAGGTATACTAAGTAAAGGTCAAGCAGAAAACAATTCGTATGTGCAAGTACCTACTAAGGCATAAAAATAACTAGGTGCTATAGATCATGCAAAGGGCTACACATTTTGAGCTAAGAGGGAATCATCTTGTCCACTGCCATTATTCCAGAGACAAGGAAACAAGAGAAGACAGAACTCTCAAGCCATATAGCAAGAACAGAACTAGAACCCATAACTTCAGAGTTTACAGCTTCACGCTACCACTTTAAACTTACAGAGTGTACTACCTATAGATGAAAGGTAACACAATTTTGTCAACCAAAGGGAGACAGATATAAGGGGCCATCAAAAGGTTCATGGAAAATGTTCATTATGAAAAAAACTATGCATGGATTTCAATTTTTCACCAAAATAAATTCACACTAACTTTTATAACATGTCTGAACAGGATCTAGTTTGGGGCACTAAGAAGGATAAGACATTAGTCTGAAAAGAGCCCCTATCAGGGCAATATGAATTCTGCTAAAACTAAAGCAAGAACAAACATCAACTTTATGGTGAAGCTTGGGTAAAAGAATGGTGAAATCACTGATGCTTCAGGAAAAGTTTAAGGGGATAATGTCCCAAAGAAATAAGCAGTTTACAATTTAAGAAGGGATAAAATGATGTTGGAGATGATGCCCACAGTGGCAGACCACATAAATTTTCAAGGAAGAAATTAATCTTGTCCATGCCCTAACTGAAGAAGACTAACAATTAACAGTAGAAACAAAAGCCAACACCACAGACATCTCAATTGGTTTGGCCTACACAATTCTGACTGTAAAATTAGAGTTGAGCAAACTTTCCACTTGACTGGTGCCAAAACCACTACACCCAGATCAGCTACAGACAAGAGCAAAGCTTTCAATGGGAATTTTAAACAAGTGGGATCAAGATCCTGAAGCATTTCTTCTAAGAATTGAGGCAGGAGATAAAACGTGGCTTTACGAGTACAATCCTGAAAATAAAGCACAACCAAGTAATGACTACCAAGAGGCAGAAGTGGTCCAGTCAAAGCAAAAGTGAAGCAGTCAAGAGCAAAGGTCATGGAAACAAATTTTTTGGAATGCTCAAGGCATTCTGCTTGTTGACTTTCTGGAGGGCCAAAGAACAATAAATAACATCTGCTTATTATGAGAATGTTTTGAGAAAGTTAGCCAAAGCTTTAGTGGAAAAATGCCCAGGAAAGCTTCACCAGAAAGTCCTCCACCATGGCAATGCTCCTGCTCATTCCTCTCATCCAAAAAGGGCAATTTTGCAAGAATTTCAGTGGGACATTATTAGGCATCTACCTCTAAGGTCCTAATACGGCTCTTTCTGACTTCTTTTCATTTCCTAATCTTAAAAAATCTTTAAAGGGCATCCATTTTTCTTCAACCAAAAAAGATTACATTGACACGGTTAAATTCGCAGGACCCTCAGTTCTTTTTTACCCCTAGTCTCCAGGTTTCCAGACACCCTCGTTCTTCAGGAATGGATTAAATGGCTGCTTTCATCATTCACAAAAGTGTCTCTAACTTGATGGAGCTTATATTGAGAAATAAAGTTTACATGTTTCTTCTTATGTTTTAATTCCATTTTTCCACAAACTTTTTGAAGTCCCCTTGTGTAAGTTTGATACAGGTTTGACTCTGTGTCCCCACCCAAATCTCAACTTGAATTGTAATCCCCACGTGTCAGGGGAGCAACCTACTGGAATGTGACTGGATCACGAGGGCAGTTTCCCTTATGGTGTTCTTGTGATATTGAGTTCTCACGAGATCTGACCGTTTAAAAGTCTGGCACTTCCCTGCTTTGTTCTCTCTCCTGTGGCCACGTAAAACGTGCTTTGCTTCCCATTCACCTCGCCAGTCTAACAGAACTGTGAGTCAATTAAACCTCTTTTCTGTACAAATTATCCAGTCTCATGTAGTTTTTAATAGCATTGTGAAAATGGACAAATACAATGTTCAATACTACCAATAATTTTACTAAAAGCTTAGGGTTTTTTGCTCTTCCTAAGATCTCTGAAGACAAAAGTTGTGGTGTTAATGATTAAGAGTACAGACTCTGTAACCAGATTGCCTGGACTCAGCTACTGAGCTGTCATTTACTAGTCCTGTGACCTCATACAAGTTATCTGGCCTTTGTATGCCTCAGGTTACTCAACTATAAAATGGAGCTAACCGCACCTACTTTAGAGATGGCTGTGGAAAACATACGTTGACCACCCCAATCCACAATCCAAAATATTCTAAAATCTGAAAATTTTTGAGCACCGACAAGACACAAGTGGAAAATCCCATCTCTGACACCTTTGCTTTCTGATGGTTCAATGTACACAAATTCTGTTTCACACACAAAGTTATGTAAAATATTGTATAAAATTACCTCCAGGCTATACATATAAAGTATATTTAAAACATAAATGAATTTCATGTTTAGAACTGGGTCCCATCCCCAAGACACCTCATTCAAATATTCAAATCTTCCTAAATCTGAAGGAATTCACAATTAAAAACACTTCTAGTCCTAAGCATTTCATACAAGGGATACTCAACCTGTAAATAATTTAATACTTGTAAATAATTAGGACAGTGCCAGTCACATAATGATTGCACAAATATTAGCTAAACTCTCTCTCTATACATAGATTCCCTGGGCTTACCAGAGTAATCATCACTAAGTTCTCGAACTACTTATGCTCAGTAAGCTACAGCAGACGTAGTAAGCAGAGAAATAACAATATTGCCCTTACAGACTTCACAACAAAATTCCTGAAATCATGCAACTAGATTCAAGTTTTATTTCTACTTCTAATTCCTGGAATGTTGAGAAATTACTTTTCTGGGTTTACCTTTCTCTGACATGGATACAACAAAGCCTGTCATCAGTACAGTTGTAGAGGTTAGACAGTAAGCTAAATTCCTGGGAGCAGCTTAAGACCACAAAATACTTCAAAGATTTGTACAGAGAATGTAAGACTTACTGTTCAGAGTCATAATAGTCCATACGCTTCTTTTTCTTATTGTAAGCTGCAACTCGAAAGGGAACTATTTCCAAAGTGATTAAACCAGGGGCCATTGTCAGCACTTTGGCACCATGACTTGGCTCATAAAGATCCTTCCCTGTTTCTGGATGAGGCATGCCAGCAGGGTCTCGTCCAACAATGTAAAAGTTGGCTCCTGCAACCATCCGTGCTCTGCAATGCCACTGGACCTAGAATAAAGGTTTCATTTTAGATAACTATGCTTTTATGACTATGTACTTAAAACTAGTAAGTGAATAATAAATGCATATGCTTTTCATATAATCATTATCAGTATGAAATCTCAAGAAATTTAAATGTATCATCTTGGAAAGCCAGAAACAAAACAAAAAACAGAAACAAACCTGCCCCAAACCAAAAGATTAAAAGCATAAAGATTTATGGATATATATATGTATATATGTTTATTACTTACCGACTTATAAGATATACGTAAATCTATATATGTGTCTAGATGTTTGATTTTACACAACTACCAGATGCCATTTATACAGCTCAAAATCTAATCTATGAGTTTAAAAGTCAGGATAATGACTGACCCCTGGAGTGAGGCAACTGCAAAGAGCTTCTGGAATAATGGTAATGCTCTGCTTCTTGATCCAGTATCTGGTACTGGTAATTAGGATGTGCTCACTGTAAAAGTTCATTGAGCTATACACACACTTACAATTTAGGAACTTTTCTCTATATTATACTTTAACAGGTTAAAAAAATCTTGGACAAAAATGACAAGTTATGTGAGTACTTAAACTGGTACTCAGAAAATCATAGAAATAATATAACTAATATATAACTAATCATATAACATATGCCAATACTAGCTAAACAAACAAAAAAGATTGGTTGTGAGTAAATGACCATGCTGCATCCAAAACTAGCCCTGAGGCCTGTAGTTTCAGACCTAGTAAGACCTATTATTAAAAAATAAAAATTAGTCTAACACCTAGAGTAATGAAACTTTAGAATTTCAAGTGACAGTAAGAGATCATCTCTAGTTCAACATTCTCCTTAAAATTTGAAGAAGGTTAAGCCCTCCAAAGGTTAAGTGACTTGGCCAATAAAGCTTAGGATAAACTCAGGCCTAGAAATTTGGTCTTAGGTCCCTTTCAGTGTAATCATTATTTGGTAATCACTATTCTATATTAAAAGAAAGTATAAATGATGACCACTACACATAAATAACCAAATTGCCTTTTATTGATGTTTTCATTTTATTTCTCTTGATAATTTCCTGCATATCAGGTACTTATCTATTTATGAACATAGTTTAGAAAGTGCAATAGTAAGAGGGCAATTCCATACCTCACACTTGAACTATTCGTCCTGAGGGGTTTCAACTTTTTAAGTTGTTTCTACTGATGTTTCCCTGCATGTTTTCAAACAGCATGCTTATGTTGCTTTGACTGTTTAATTTTACATAGTGTATAACATAGACATTATTTCTACATCACTTAGATTTTCTACCATATTAGAATATTTAATGAGGTTCTTATTCCCCAATAGGTACAGTGATATCAACATTTTTGGTGAAATCAATATTCATCTGTGAAGTGAGGATTATAATAGTATTTATCTCATAAAAGTTCAAAAAAATTAATAAATGAAACATGTGAGGACTTAGAATAATACCTGGTACACAGTAAGTAGACAATAAATGTTAGCCATTATGATGTCTATTTTAATCCCCTTTTTGTACAGCTGTTTATTTTTCCCAGAGTCAATGACTGCCTTGATTTTTTTCCACTTGCTTAGTTTTCCCAGATTTCTATATACCTTGTTCTAACCTTATTCGTGAGCACACAGTTCAACATAATTCCCATGTTCCTTGCAGTGTGGCCATATGACTGAGTACTGACCAAAGGAATGACTGCCAAAGTTATATGCAGCTCTTTCAATTGTGGCCCATTAAAAAGCCCCCTGGCACTTTTCTAGTTCCTAGAACTAGGAAGGAACTATCATAGTTCTGAATGAACAAGATGGCAAAGTATGATGCCATCAGATGTCTGTTCCCTATATATAAGCTACTACTTCTCCCACCAACCCTCAGATTCAGCTCTTCACAAAAATTTTGGTCATTCCCCTCTGCCTACACAGAAGACAGACACAAGACCGCTTAGTTCAGACTCCTGTTATCAAGGGATCAGTCAGAATGTCATCTTCAATTAATCACTCTGCAACTCTAATGGAAAATCTTTTCTGCCTCATGCAAATCAGAAGCTGCTTACATGGAGTTACATTAAAAGGGCAGACTAAGTTCCCTGAACTCCAGTGAACCTAATTTGCTCATTAAATATTTATACCTATCATTCAAGTACCCAAAAGTTGATAATCTGGAAATGTTTGACTTAATTTTAATATGTAAGGAAGCTCAGATAATTTAATCCAATTCCCTTTGTCCTTTTAAAACCAGAGAGGAAACTGGAGCTCAGAAAAATTAAGCACCTTACCAGGGGGTAGAGCATATTGGTGGCAGTGGCCAGTTCTAATTTCTAGTCTTGTACAGTTACAAGAAAATTTAATTGCTTGACTTCTTCTAGAGGTTATATGAGTAAATTAACAAACGTAAGTCAACATTCTCTTGCAGGTGACTTGAATAATTTTCATTTACATTCTACTGAATGGTTCTCCAATGAGAATACTTTTAAATTTGAACAGACATGAATAAACAGAACATATGAAACTCTTCCAAGAACACCTGTTTATGAGACAATTTATAAACCACTGAAAAGTTAATATGCTTTATAACCAAGACAATGTAAGTCAGCCTTCATCAGTGGCATATCTGGTTAAGAACAGACCTTAGAGTTAGGCTGCCCTAGATTTGAGTCCTAGCTTTGTCCCTTACTGAGTGAGTGTCCTTAAGTAAGTTCCTTACATAAATGTAGTCTTCTAATTTGTAAAAATCAGAATGATAATGCTTAACAACAGAGGTTGATAGAAGATTTGAAAGCACTCAAGATAGCACCTGGCCCTCAATAAGTAACAGCCACACACATCGATGCTGTTACTATTACTCTGTGAAACATTTCCTGCTAAACTCAACTGAATTAATTGCTTCCTAACCAGAGTTTCTAAAGAAAAAGCATTCACTCTCTGAAAAAGATGACATGCTGACTATAAGATGGGTGCTGAAAACCAGCGACAACTGCCTGCTCATCTCCCCAACAGACTTAGGTCAAGATGTATTATTTATCTTTATATGCCCAGTGGTAGCATGGTGTCTGGGATATTTAATGCATACTTTTGAAGGAACACAGGGATGATTTCCAAAAGTTTTCTATAAAGCTCTCTAAGAAAATGTAAGCTGTGCATGGTGGCTCATGCATGTAATCCCAGCACTTTGCAAGGCTGAAGCAGGAGGACTGCTTGAGCCCAGGAGTTTAAGATCAGCCTGGGCAACATAGAGATACCTCATCTCTACAAAAAAAAAAAGCCAGGCATGGTGGCACTTGCCTGTAGTCCCAGTCCCAGCCACTCGGGATGTTGAGGTGGGAGGATTACTTGAGTCTGGGAGACTGAGCCTGCAGTGAGTCGAGATCGCACCACTGCATTCTAGCCTAGGGAACAGACAAAAACCCATCTCATCATAAAAAAGGAGAAAAAAAAAATAGGTAAATGACCAACCTCACAGCAAATGACTCATTTTCAGCTTTACTTACATCTATCAACCAAACAACAACGTTATTTTCTGATTATAAAAGTAGCTTAAATCATATGTAGTAAACACTGTCAGCTTCCTATACAAGTGATTTCTCTTTGTCCTGATCTCCCTGTTCCTTGATAACAGCAATCTCACTCTCAGAAGGATGAGAACGCCAACAGTTTTGCTTTCTCAGGCTTCCTTGCTGCAGCCTGGACATCCAAGCAAATAACGGAACCTCTGGGGAAGTCTGCTGGAAGGTTTCAGAAACACTTTTCCCTCCCTAATAAAATTCTCAACTTTCATTGTTCTGGAAATGTCTTTACTTCACCTCTGTTTACAGATTTTTTGCTTGCGCATAGAATTCTAGATTAAGATGCTTATTATTACATTAATTTTAATTTTCTTTCATTTTTATTTTTTCTCTTAAATATGTTATTCCATTGCTTCTGAGAAGTCAGTCACCATTCCTACTATTTCTGTGTATGAAATATTCCCTCTTCTCTCCCCTGCCCACCTCCTTTTCTATTTATTGTTAACTTTCAGCAAATTGACTGTGTGATTAGGTGTGTTTTCTTCAGATTTATCTGAGATTCTCTTGACTTCTTAAATTTGTAGGTTGATATTATTCACCAATTTCAACCATTACTTTTCCACAACTTTGTATGCCACATTCCTCTCCTTCCGCGCTTCTTTCAGAACTCCAATTATACGTAGACTAAACAACTTGATACTGTCCCCAAGTCACTGAGGCTCTGCTCATTTTCTCATCTTTTCTTTTAAAAAAATTACTATATTTTAAGCTGTTTTAACTATTGTTCATTATTTAAAGGCATCCTATAATAAATTTCCCCTTTTTTCAAATAACTTTTACTGATCTGTCTTCTAGGTGAATGAGCTTTTCTTCTGACAACTCTAGTCTACTTGAATTAAAAAGTAAATTTTTTCATTTCAGATACTATGTTCTTTTAGTCCTTGAATTTCCTCTTCAAAAAAAAAATTTTTTTCATTCTTCTGGGATTCCCCATCCACAGGACTATGAATTTTAAGGCATTAATGATCTTATTCCAAAATCAGCATCATCTCAAGGTATGTTTTTAGTTAGTTTTTATTCTAGATTATAAATCACATTTTCCTACTTCTTCCAGTAATTTACTGTATGCTTCCAGTAATTTGTTATCATATGCTGGACTTGTGGATGATTTAAGGAGTCTGAATTGTATTGTTTTCCTTTAAAGTGTGAAGACTTAATTCTAGCAGGCAGGTTATTTACAGGCACTTCTTCTTTTTGAGGCTTGACATTAGACCCTTGTGGGGCAGGTCTAGTCTAGCCTTTTGTGTCAATCATCAATCTTTTGCCTCCCAATTCCAAATTCACCCTCAGTACTAACGGATTAAACTCTTTTAAGCATTTTCCCTTTACAATGAGTATGGCATTAAGTTTTAACAGTAAAGGACTTTAGAAAGACACTGTAAAAGAAAAAGGGTTCCCTTCCTGGTCCTGATAAGCTGCATTTTGCTTTCTTGTTCCTGCTGTATCATCTGTCAGTGGTGACTGTGTATGGGAATATCTGGGCATTCTGTGCCAGCAGCAAGCACAATGCACACAGTTCTTCACCGATCTCAAAGCCTTTGAGCCCAGTGACCATTTCACTGTGGCCCTGCTAATGCAGACTAGTGCACGCCTGTTTCCCCTCCACTCCTGTAAATGCTCAGCGTGTCTTGACTGCTTCAGCAGCTCTCCACTCCTGTAAATGCTCAGCGTGTCTTGACTGCTTCAGCAGCTCCAAAATCTCTGCTTCCTTAGCTCAACAGGACCACTGTCCTCTACTTGCATTCCAACTGCATGTGCAGAGCTCTGGAAATTGTCTCTAGGCAGAGAACTAGGGCAAAGACGGGGTCCACTTAGTGTGTTTTCCATCTTTAAGGGATCATGTTCCTGCACTACCTATTTTCCAATACTTTTAAACAGACGTTTTACATACGTAATTTTATTACTGTTTTCAGGAAGAGGGCAAGTCCAATGCATAGGGCAAAGCCAAGTATCAGTTACTCCATCATAACCACAGCAGAAATCAAAATATATTGTGAAAGAGGCAACAGTGGCATGTTTGTAGATAGATCAGGCATGGGGTATAACAAAGAGAGGGGTCAGTGATGATTCCAAGATTTTTCAGTGACGATCCCAAGATTTTTCAAAGCACTGTAATCAATTTAAGATGAGGAGGGGCTATGGATAAAGCAGATATGAAAGGGGTAAAATGAGGCAGTTAACATTTTAGGTAAGTTAGAGCTATTTGATAATTCAAGTCTCAGGTGGCTGGATATACGGGGTTTGAAGTTTAGAAAAGAGATGTGAATTAGAGAGATACTTAAGCAAAACAGGAAATAGAGAAGGTATTTAAAGCCAGGACATCAGACTAGATCATCACAAAGGATAGTATAGATACAGAGGAGAACAGAATCATCATACTGAGATGTAAGACATGAAGAGATCTGATTATTTCCTTAAGAAAAAGGATGACCAAAAACCATACAATTTAAGACTTTAGCTACATATTATCAAATTGCTTACCCAAAAAGTGATAACTGTCAAATAACTTGCAGATCATTTCAGTTTTATCACTCAGAGTGTGAGACTGTAAACTGATACAATCTTTTTTAAAAATAATTTTACATTACCATCTCAAGTTGGATATTTGCATTTCACAGGATCCAAAAATTCCATTCCTAGAAGTAACTTTTGCTCACATGCACAAAAATATAAAACAAAAACAGAACACACCCAATAAAAAAGGAAATAACATACTTAACAATGGGAAACAGATAAATTATGGTATATTTTCAGAATGAAATACTATGTCACATATATGACATATATATGTCATGCACAAGCACATGAATCTTAGTAACATAAGTGT
This sequence comes from Cacajao melanocephalus, assembly GCA_963573385.1. NCBI lineage: Eukaryota > Metazoa > Chordata > Mammalia > Primates > Pitheciidae > Cacajao > Cacajao melanocephalus. The sequence goes on from CAUYLG010055532.1 coordinate 12,173, forward strand.
ACCCATAGTGCCATAAGTGATAAAAGCAAGTCCCAAAACACGACATAAAGTTGGAAGCAAGAAAAGCAAAGCAATATATTATTTAAGCATACGTACATGAAGTAAGACTGTGTGTGTATATGAGTAAAGATAAGGGAAAAAATAGAAAATTCAGGACAGATTCAGGGGTGGGGGTGGGTGATGGGAATGGCAGCATAAGAATGGGATTGGTAGAAGCACTTGCTAGGTAGAAGTCACACTTACCAGCTTAGGACCAATTCTATATTGTTCATTAAGTAGTTTATTGTTTCTGAGACAGAGTCTCACTCTGTCACCCAGGCTGGAGTTCAGTGGTGCAAAAATGGCTTATTCCAGGTTCAGCCTCCCGGGCTCAGACAATCCTCCTGTCTCAGCCTCTCAAGTAGCTGGGACCACAGGGATGCACCACCATGCCAGGCTATTTTTTTATTTTTTGTAGAACAGGGTCTTGCCATGTTGCCCAGGTTAGTCTCAAACTCCTGTGCTGAAATGACCCTCTCACCTTAGCCTCCCAAAGTGCTAGGATTACAGGTGCCTGGCCATTAGTTTTTAAAAATAGCAAATACATAATCAAAATTAAAAAGGACAATTAATTCATGAGCTAATGACAAGGCATCATGTACCACAGATTATGATTAATCCAATTTTGTGCATCTGAGGTCCATGCAAGATACTTTTAGGAAATAATATTAATTTACATTCCCACTATGTTTTAACTTTTTCCAAGTAAATGGTGGAACATTTTATTAAGGTTCAAATTTACTGACAAAATTAACAAGATATGTTATCTACACATTATTTAAAATAAACCCAAATAAAGAAATACATTTCCTACAACATAGCTCATATTTTACCTAATTTGGTTCATAGGGTTCCTAACTCACACTGTTTAAATGTATTTCAAAGTATATGAACCACAAGATTTTGTATACATTATACAAGTTGGAAAGAAAATTAAAAGATGGCTAAATTTTGTAAAATATTCACAAGATCTAAAATTTCCACAATATTCTAAACACACTTTTAAAGGCTTTCTATAATGTTTTACTTTTCCTTCTTTTTTATATTCTACTGGCCTTTACTAAACATAAATATACTTCTTCAGACAGACAGACTTCAATTTCCAGTTCCTTGACTAAAAATACCTACTGGCTGAAAAAGGCATGTTCCCTAAAGACGACTGCTAAAAACAAAAAGTGAGAGAAAAAACTTGAGGGAAAAATAATCCAAACTTTTACACTGTATTTTATTTCCAAGCACTAATATGGTATACATCTGCGATCTTTTTTCACTACAGTACAGCTTAAAATAAACTAAAAGAATTAAAGGGAAAAACATCTCCAGTAATATGATTCTTTTTGTCATCAATAAAGCCAAGATGCTCATCCAACATGTCAATTCAATGACCACATGAAAGTTGCATTTAAAAGCAGACCAAAAATTAAAGGAAATAGGTGGAGCAAATAAAGACTGTTTTCCTCTATATACTTCCAATCTCCTACAAACTGTTTTTATGATAAAGTGAGGCAATTAAAGGAAACACAAAGGAGAAACAATAGGAAGTGAATAGTGAGTCAACATTTTAAAAATAAAACCACTAACATAAATTTATATGCTGGTAATAACAACTCTATAGGAAGAATAATCTACATGCTGGCACCATGAAACTAAAAAGTTACATAACAAACATTACTTTATAAGACTTTAAAATATTCTTATCACCCAAAATAGCACAACTGTTGCATTTTCTGGAAGCTGCGGTGTTTCCTGGACTCACTGACGTAGGTACACAGAGACCCTGGCTTAGGAAGTGTGCTTCTCTGTTTATCTTGTCAGTCACAAACTTTCAAGCTTCCAGCACTTAAAACTCAGTGACAAAGCAGGCATGTGAGTGTACAGTGATTACCTTTTTAGACAGTATTATACTACTTTGCTCTGCTTATGTGAAAGAAAACTAGGTATAAGATATCTAAAAGGTAAGATTTTGATAACATGTCAAAAAAAATTCAAGCAATTTCAATTCCAGAAATATTGTGAAGCAAATATGCAAAAAGGTTCATTTCAGAATTTATTACAGGGTTGTCAAAAGACAGAAACTAACCCAAAGATCCTTCAACTGGGTGTTGTTATTGAATTAAATTCCTAAACAGCAAGGAACTGTACCATCATTAAAATCAAAGATCAACATTTAAATTAACATAAAAATGTATTTATAATACAGGAAGTTTAAGAAGCAGTTTAACAATACAAAATACATATAGAAATGCTGGGGAGAAACGAAACAAACGTTCTAGGCCTTGATCTCTATCACAACCATCAAGCCCTAGAGAATCTGATTTTGGAAAATCACTCACTGAAGTCACTTACTAGTGAAATGACGGCAGAAGCATGCAACTCAAGGAAGAGGAGGAATGAGAGTGACATGACAGGTCTTACGCTCCCGAAACAGAATAATGAAATCCCCAATGTGGACCTGATTCACTATGTGGTACAAAATTTCCATACTGCCTTTTAAGAAAATGAAAACACAGGGAAGACAGGAGGATCAAACTGAAATAAATAATACTGAGGTTCCACAATTATCTCATTTTACCTTTAGACAAGGTTTAAGAATTGTCTTATCAAAATGGAAGGCAGAATATGGGCTACTAAAAATAAATAACTGTACTTGAAATAAACAGATATTTCAGAATTTCCTTCCCAAGGACATTCATGGAGCTAAGGTTTACTCAAAGTTTTACTTAATTTCCATAATGTGAGTCATACAAGTAACAATTAGTGAAGTTTTACCAATCCAATAGTGAGAACAGGAAAGTAGTTCCTGGTCCAAATTAAAGTCAACACTTTAAAAAAATACATCCATGAAAATTTTAATTCTATAATGGCTTCTCCTTGCTATCCATCATAGGTTAATTAAGATATCACATGACTAACAGGTCAATGATCGCTGATGGATACGAACCTCAGTTCCGTATCTCCACGTACACTGGTAATATAAAATTTTTCAGAGTTAGAACTGTTCTAGATTCATCCCAATATGGCATGTTACCTAGAAAAGTTTCTTAACCTCTTTTAATTCATGCCCCTTTTTATAAACCTAAAAGTCTCATTTGTTCCAAATCCACTTGAAAACAGTGTCTATCACTTATCTCCCACTTCTACACCTGGCAAAGACTTTAGTAAATTTTATTTTCAGTAGTTACTAAAACAAAAACAAAAACAAATTAAAAACCTACTTTTCAAATGTGAAGTTACATTATAAAATTATAAAATGGACTATACTGCTTACATATAATACCACTACCATTAAACCATTCTCTCCCTACACCCAACGGTTGAGAAATTTCAACGTTCTAGAAGTCTGGCAGATTAGATATACGATATTTTCAATTTTTCTGAATTAAAAATACTGAGAATAATAAATTGAACATTCAAGTCCCATTTAAGTGGCTTATTTCTTTATAGCTTCACACCAAAATCTGCATTTATTTAAGTGTAATAAATTTTATTAAAGTCAACATTCTGTAAGGCCAACTTTATATACTCAAAAGGTTTATAAAAGGACATCAGGCACAGAAACTTTTTTTTTTTTAGTAAATGTTTGAATATACTGTCAAAAATGTATTTGTTTTAATGCTATAAAAATTATTTAGGAATTACCCGGGGCCTCAGTGTAAATTTTTTAAAAAAAATTTTTTTTAAAGAGTAAATAAAAAAATAAATAAATAAATTTATTTAGGAAGTCAAATGCATTACCTAATTTTGCTGTGTAAAAAATCTACATCTTAATTAATCTTAAGAATTCCATATTAAAATATTCCTCATCTTGGTTGTACATTATCTAGTATTAACACACTTTCTTGAAATTCCTGAACTATAGTGACCTGCCTCTTGACTTTCCAGAGATAGGAATTATTTTAAACCCTTCAAGCTGACTGGGAGAATCTAGACAGGCAAGTGAAAGACAAGGTTCATCCTCCCATCATATAGATTCCTGATACTGTGGCTTTTGGTCTTCTTTGTATTAATACAACTGATATTCTAAGTGCTTCTATTATGTTCTATCACTCTGTACTGGTACTGAACACTGGTCTCATGAGAGTCACATTTCTGGTTTGAATACAAAAATTATGAAATTTACTTAGACGTTTCATACTTCATCTTGTAGGAAAGAACTAAATATACCTTACAAAAACTCTTGTCATACAATTTTAAGAGCTGAAAGGGAGTCTAGATGATGAAATCTGAATTCTTCATTTCATATATGAGGTCCAATACAAGATATACAGAATTTCCCCAAAATTTCCTTTACCTTTAAGGATAATGTCTCAATCTCCAAAAGGATATACCTCAAATGTAAGAGCTGTATTTTTTCAGAACAATCAGCAACCAAACTAATTTTATTCTTGGAAGTGACCTTGCCCTGGCTGAGCTCAGACCCCCCAGTCAGGTGAGAACAGTATCAGCCCAACCAGAGTGGGGGCTCGGAGTGGAGACAGCAAGCCTGGCAAGGCTCAGCGTCCACCTCCCCTTCTTGCCTCCCAAACCTAGGGACCCTCAAAAGGCTCTCTGCCCTCCCACTGATTATTATTTTAAGAAACCAGAGGAAAGCAACCATTATGATAAGGTACTGGAAACTATTTCATGAGGTCCTTCACTAGGGTAAGAAGAAGAAATTAAAATAGGTAACAGTTATCAAACTCTTCCTAATATGCCAGTCACTGTACAAAATGTTTTATAAATATTATTTAATGTTTATAGCAAATCAACAAGATAGTTATTATTCCTGTTTTACAAAAAAGAAAACAGGGACTTGCAGAATTCAAACAACATATCCTAGCTGCAAAATGAACTAGTGAAGGACAAAGTCTTTGGACCTGCGTCTGTGTGACCCCAAAACCCACACATTCATATTCATCCTAAGCTACTGACACTGTGTCAAGGACGTTTAGGGAAGAAACTGTATAGATTACCTAGCTGGGAAATCAGGAAAACCTGAAAAATCAGACTAACAGACAATATCTGAATTTGATGCAGCTTTAGTAAGAAACAAGCAAGAACGAATTCTGAACTGAAAATCTATCAAGAGAAAAAAGTGACATCTTTTTCCCTATGAAAAGCAATCTATATCACCTGTAAAATCTGGTGTTTCCCAATGAAATAAGTTCAGTTCTCAAGACAAATATAAGCTAAGAGTATAAAATAGACTACAGGGATCCCCAAAATTACTTTCAAAGTAAATCAACACACTCTAAATATATTTGTGACACAGGCCCACAACTGCTTATTCAAAATTCTGAAATCTAAAAACCCAGTTTTGTAACTCACTTGGTAGCAAAACATGATCAAAACTGAGGAAGTTTCAGTTGGTCTTTTTGCCGATCGTAGTTCTAAGAAAAATCATTCACTTTGCTACAGGAATATTAATGTGCTTTAATATGGGGGTACCATCCCAGATCCATCAGGAGAATTAATACATAATCCTAAAAATTTTGATAAGAGATCGTGACTGTGTCATACTACTCAAGAAACTTTGGAACAAGATAAATGAGAAGACAAAATTGTCAAAGTCTTCCAAAGATAGTCAAAGGTACAAATAAAACTTAGGTGTCTACATCTTGTATAATTAGACTCACATCTCAAGAAGTAACATCAGTTGCTAGAGCTCCTGGGCATGTGTAGAGGGAAGAACAAGTTTATATCCTAACAGACATCCTACTCCTTGCTGCAGATACTGGTGTAAAGCACGGCCTATTTAAGCACACTGGCATCCATGTCACAGTATATTCTACTGCCCCTGGTGAAGGGCATCCGCTCGCTTACACAGAATCAGTTTCTTTTTAAGAGTCATTTAACAATGCATGAGTAACTTTCATGGCAAAGGATAATCTCTACCTCCAACTGCATTTTCCCCTAAATTCAACTGATAATCCTCATTAAAACTTCATAAACCCAGGATGTAGCTGTTAGTAGCATATATCCACGTTCTCAAATACATCTTACCTTTGACACTTTCATGTCACAGGTCTTAGAAAGCATCATTTATCCTTTACAAAAAGGGACTCAGCATGCAGTGAGATACAGAATTTCCTACACAGTCAATTAATACCTCACAAAGACAAAGTGTATATCTAGAACACCATTTTAGCATTAGAAAGTTAACACTCCCTCCACATTCTCGCCTCCTCTATTCCTGAGGTGGAATTTAGGATGCAAGCCATAAAATCTTTACAGACTGGAAAATCAGGAACATCCTGTTGATAACCAAATAGGCTTAACAGCTGCTCATGGTTCTGAAAAGCATTTGTGCTAAGGAAACAAATCTGGTACCAATACCTTCTAAATGACCTACAGAAAACGATTAAAGGAAGAGTAATTGTTTTCATTTTATTATTATTAGTTGGCAAATAAGCATTACTGACAGACTTTTTCCTGATGTCACTGGAAATGCTACAAAAACAAGGGTGTTTTTTTTATTACAAAAAATTCTTCACTTATGGCTGCAAATAAGTCAAACACACAAGTTAGGCCCTTGAGAAAAAAGAGATGCTTTTCCTAAGCAGCTCAATCCAACAGCCTAAATACTGCCAGACCAAAAATATTAAAACACTTCATGGTCTGAAATATTAAGACTTTTACTAGAATTTCTAAAGTTTATTCTTCACAAGGTCAGAAGTTAAAAACCGCCTTTTGCTCAGGCATCAGAGCTGGGCCTTCCTGAAAAGAACCACATCTCTTAAGCTCACAATTCACATTCTGGACAGAGATGTAGAGGCAGACACAGCTTTAATGGGCCTCTTAGTCTCTCTAGAAAACCTGGGAGCTCTGTAGACACCCAGAACAACTAACTTCTTGGCCTTCCCTCCAAATGCCAAAGTACAAAGCGACTCTGAAGCTTCTTGGCAGCAAGGAGCCCTAGAAGGAAAAACAACAGACAGGCCCAAGTTTCGGTCCCAGTTCTGGGTCTCTCCTTGACCTAACACTAGTCAGGCTCCTCTGAGCACTCTAAGTCTTGACCTTCAGTGTCCATCCTTATTAGGCCTGCATTGTCCAACTGTAGCAAAAATCTTGCTAAGTTTGTTTATTGAGAATCCTCTATTTTCAGTAACTGCTCACCCTCATTATCTGATCAAATTCCTTATCTTCCATGCACCTCCCAGGTATCTGACGACCCTGGTCTGCCTTCAGCAAGAATCCCATTTATCCTAGAATCCTCTACTTCCAACGTTTCCTCTCAGTAATTTTCCATCCACTTACCTCCACCTTGTCCTTGACTATGAATCCCCACCTGTCCATGCTGTATTCAGAGTTGAGCCCAATTCTATACTGAGGTCTTTATTCTCCTGTTGCAGTATTTCCTGGATAAAATTGTTCTTATTGCTTTAACCACTGTACAGCTCTGGTCTTCTTTGACAGACTACAGTTAAGTCACTTAGCCTCTCTGAGCTTCAGTAACCTCACTGGTAAAACAAGCATAAAACCTTCCTCACCAAGCTGTGGCGTAACATAATGCATGCAAAGCAGCTATTCAGTGAGTGACACATGCATAGGCACTCATAAAATAGGTATTTTCCATTTCCTTATATTATTAGCTTTACATATTATCAAACACCAAAGGATATCCCAAATCAGGCCTAGGACACACGCTCTGACATGAAGCCTATTGGGTGGTAGGTCATCCCAGGATCTCTGCCATCATCAAAACTCTAAAGACTTCATAGACTTAAGAAGCAGCCTTGAAATATAGACAGTTCCTTTGATGTGGGGCCAGAATCCTAGAAATGCTGAGAATTTGCAACAAAGTAGTTTTTTAAAGGCAGCCAATTATATTAATTACCACATATTGTCATGAGCCAGGCAATGTGTTAAATGATTTACATTGATCCAATTTGCTCCTCTCAACAACAGAAACATGGGCAGAAATTACAATACCATGAGTCAAGTAATGTAAGAATACAAAGATTAAGAATATGTATTATACAAAGAATATCACAATCCACAACTCTAGGCTCTGATTTAAAAAAAAAATAAGTTTGTTTATTTGGAGATTCCACCTCTAACAAATGTTGCCAGGGCCATCCTAACTCACTGCTTTGGAACTCTTACAGGATATTATAAGAATTTATTTCTAGTCTTTTCAAAAAAGATGTGGCTACATATTTTTAAAAATATTTTAATGTTATATAATATTAAAAATTATGTGAAATTATAATACAAAGCTCTGGAGCCAGATTACTTAGGTTCAGATTTTATCTCTATCATTTACTACTACTATGTGATCCTGAACATAGTTTAACCTCCCTACTTCAGGTTCCTCATCTGTGAACTGTGCATAACAACAGTACCTACCCTCTTAGTATTATAAGGATTAATCCTTATAACCACTTACTGTGCACTTAAACACAGTCTAGAGAATTCTCCAGAATTCTAACCTGAGATTACAAACCAGTTGGTGGTAACCCAGGCCCAGAACTGTGCCTGAACTCCTTGACAAGTCTTGTATTACTTCCACTAGACCAGGCTCTTATGGGTGGTGAGCAGAGTTGAATCTGAGGCAGGGAAGGACTTGCTGCAACGTGCATACTGATAGGGTTCAGGACACACTCCCCCAGAATATGGCACCTTGGCGTTTGAGAAAACAACAGAAGAAAGCAAAACACTCTCACCTTCCCCTGAGGCAGTCATAAAACCTAGTGGATCTTCCCCTGAAGTAGGTCATAAGACCCTTATTCCAGAGGTGCCCACCCTATACCTACAGGAAAGGAATGTGCCTATCTCAGAAAACACAAGGACACAGAGAAGAATCTAAACAAATAGGCTTTGCCCAGCTTCCCTCTTTAACAAGGACTTAGAACTTTGGAACTGGGACAAGATCAGTGCAGTTGGAGTTGTGTCTGCACTGTGGCTAGCAGTTACAAGATACCTTCCAACCACACCCAGCCCTGTCTGCAGAAAACAACCCCTCCTTCAAACTGAGACCAAGACCCAAAAGAGCAAGTGAAACCTCTCCGCACCTTCCCTGGATGTCAAGGCTGTCCCTAACATCCAGGGAACATCCCTAACGAGCAGGAGAGGATGTCGTGTATGCTAAATGTTTGGAACAGGTCTACACAGCAGAGAAAAAGCAATCGGATGGTGACACTAGCTGTGTTAGTAAGAGTGGCTTTAACACTGCAGCACTGAAAATCTTACAAGCCGTCTACCTCAGTTGGTCCGGCATACATCATGGGAGATGGGAAGATGGCCACCACAGTCGTCTCAGGATTCAGGACTCCTTCCTCCAAAACTGCAGCATGCTGCTTCATACGCCACATCAAAGGAACATCATCATCCTTTGTCCAGCCACCCAGAGGGTGGAGGAGGAGGACGGGTCGCCGGTAGCCCCTCTCTAGAAGTTGCTTATGGGTATCCTGCATTAACAGGGCATGTCCATTGTGCACTGGGTTGCGTAATTGAAATGCAAATACAGCATCTGAAAAGAGAATTTCCAGAGTTAGGAACAGCATGTTTCTAACAGATTACCCTCCAAAGGATAAGCAATTTTTCTCAAAACTTGATAGTTTAAGGAAATATATGCCTACTCAGAAATCAGAAAACTGGTTTTTTTAAAAAAAAAAAAAAAGAAGCATGCACTGCTTTGACCATTTACTCTAGGATAACATGACCTATACTTATACTGTACAATATTAGGTAAATCATATTTATCTGAGGATATGTAATATTACACTCATGGATTTTTAAGAATTACTTTCGTGCATTCGTGGGAAATGAGAGCAATCATCAGACTTTCTGGTCCTAACATCCGGGATCAACTGCTTACCACAGATACACATTTTGGGAACTGGTTAACTCCCTATCTCCTGCTTACAACCCTGGATTCATTCCTACATGATGCTTGCTAGGAGACCTTTCTAATCCAATTAAAGGAGATCTGTATTTTGCTGCCCTCACAATACCTGACAAAGCATCACGCCATGCTGATCCAAGCTCAGCTCAGACAGAGAAACAGCCTCTCTCAACAATCTGTAAGCCAAACAATACATCTTAATCTATTTTCAATTCTGACCCTCTTCTATCACCATAACAAAAGGTATCACAGGAAGACTGTGGCATCCTACTTAACTGAGATTTTTTGTTTTTGTTTTGCCACATCCTGTAAAATCCAAGATTTATAGCATGATCATTATTCTTGGAAGTCCTCAAGTTACTTTTATACATGAACAGAACAGGGCTCATTTTCACATAGGAAATAGCTGATGTGACATTAGGTACAAAGAACAGAAAAGTCTTAATATACAAGCACTTAAAATTATTTTGCTTTGGGATGGAAGGAGAGAAATAGCCCTAACATTTTTCTATCCTTCTGAATGTACTTCAAATTTTGTTTTACCTATGGACATAAAAGATCCCAAAATATCCCTTTTGACCACTAGAACTACAGAATTCCCCTCCCACAAGATCAAGAATCAATTTTACTTCCTGACTGTATTATATTATAGTTAAAAAAACAGATGAAGAATGTCTCCTGAACACTGAGGTATTAATATTCCTTCATAGGAGTATCAGTATTCTTTAATTTAGAGGATTACTGTCTAATGTTAATCAGCCCATTCTGATTCTGACCTAAATCTCATCACTCAGTTTAGTTCTCTCACCTCTCATCCTCTCACTTTACGCTGCCCATTCTCCATAAACAGCTTAAACCACAACATAACACTTGCTAAGCACTAATGAATCCTACACCTGGGCTGAAGTGAATCATTGCACTGGGAGGAGGTGGGGGGTTCTGGCCCAGCACAAGTCTGCAGCACCAGGGCCAAGGAGAACAACTGGAGATTGAGGTCAGGAGGGCCAAAGCCCAGAAGACAGCCTTTTGGACTGGGAGACTGTTTACATACAGAAAGGTAGAGCCAGTAAGTCAATATATTGAGAATAACGAGAGCCAGGGTTCTCACTGTAGAAGAATGCAAGCATACATACAGAAAGGAGAATGGCTAGAATAGACTACATGGTATTGGATGAAAATATCATTGTGATGTCATGATTTTAAGCTATATAAACAGATACAAGAATACATACAAATTTAAGTGTACATATACACCTGTGCATATATGTGTGTGTGTGTACATATATATGTGCACATCTCTTAGTTTTGTCCCCTTTTTTTTTGGAGGACCATTGTTTGGTCCTATAAACAATGACTACCCAGTGGCAAGGAGCAAAACAAAAGCCCAAATTTTCATTTCTAAATAACATTTCCCTTTATATCAACTAGAGCTCCTTGGCAAATGGCAGCTTTTATAGCTGGGGCAAGGAAAGTACAACATGAGCTGGAACACATTTTTGTACCATTAAGAAAGGAAGTGCTCAATGACTAATGGGGACATCTGAAGAAGGCTCATCTGACAGACCACAACCTACACAGTAGTGAATAAAGACACATTCTGACAACAGCAAGGACAGGCACCGCCCTCCCTGTCAAGTTTTTCTCTTTGTTGCATACATTTTTGCACAGCTATTATCAAACATACGACATTTCTATTCCACTTGGCCGTTCTGGTCTAACCACCTGTTTCTGACATCTTGTGGTCCTCTTGGAGCCACAAGGCTTACTGCTGGGCTCTATGAAATTCCTTCTTTACAGACTCATTCAGGAGGCTTACCCCCACACCTGGGTTCAATTATTGCACACGAACAGATGGCTTCTCTTAGCCATATCTCTAAGTCCTGCCTTCCAGTTCATCAGACGGACACATTACAAAAGCCATTTCAATACACATTGCTCATTACCTGCCTCTTTCCTCAATTCTTCTACCATTCCTATTACCGTCACATCTCAAGCCAAATTTGGGTCTGGCCCCCAAAGCCTATTCCTTCTCCTGTACCATATGTCTATGTGAAGAAACTTCCCACTAGAGCAAGTTCTCTCCCTTTCCTCTGGATTCCCTATCATCTAGTCCAGGAGTCAGTGCACTACGGAAACAAGTGAAGTCTGATCCCTTTCCTTCCAGCAAGTAGAATAGGAAAAAGAAAGTGAAGAAGGTTCTCCTGAGCATAGATGATTGACAGGGAAGGCAATGAAAATATCAGCATTCCCTGGACACATGTAGGACAAGCCACAGGCCACTTCATCTAGTGACGTGGACAGCAAGGACTGTCATGGCACAATGCAGAGCCACCCAAACTCTACTCTTTCCAAGCTGAACATCCAAAGAAAACTGCAGCTCAGCAAATAAATAAATGAGGTGATGAGGACAGTGCTCCTAAATCCTAGTCACCCTTCCTCAGACTTCCAGAACTGTGCTTTGCAACCCAGCCGACAGCCAGAGCCCAATATCCACCACCAACCACGTAACACAGAATGACAACGTCTTCCTGCTTCTTTCCTCCTAACTTCACTATAAGACTCCCCTACATAGAGCAGTCATTAGTAATTCCTTTCTTGCCATCCCACTCAAGATTTCTATCTGCCTCTCTACCCAAAACTCCAAGAACAGACATTTCTGATTTTTCAGTGTAGCAGCTCAACAAGACAATGGTTCTAGGGTTGCTAAGAGTTGTGTGTTCAATGTTTGCTTTTGTGGGAGTTTGTGTGAAAGGACCTGGAAGAACAAAGCAATCTGATCTCTCCTCCTCCCCTGGGATTATCATAAACTACCAGTCTTCCTTTTACTCAAACTGCTTAAGAGAGGTAAGAGAAATAAAGGAATAAGACAGAGATGGGCCACTTGAGCGAATATAAAGATATTAGAATTTTTCACAAACTGGTACTCTCATACCCTAAATTATGGCAGCAATGAACTGTTTTCTATTCTCATGACTAAAAATCCTTCCAAATTAAAGTAAGATGTTGACTGTAAAGCTTTGTGCCAACTGGGTTCTGTGCCACTTATTTGCCATTCCCCTTCCCATCTATTCTCTGATGTCCTGGGGCAGGGAACGCAGGGGTCCCTCAGGGCTTCCCCTAGAAGGGGCTGTTGTCCTCCTGCCTCGCGGGTGGGAGGCATTAGCAGGCAACCAGAGGATGGAGGGAGAAAAGTTTTGGGGGAGCTCTTGCCCCCACTAGCATCTGCCTCAGCACTGATTCTAGCTATGCCAGCAACCTACCACCAGCTTCCTCCCAGTGGCTCTCCCACAGCTGCAGCTCCCCATCTGGCTTCAGAAACACTGCTTCCTGCTCTCACCCTTTTGGGACTGGCTGATGCTACCCAATGCCACTAGTCACTGGACACCTCAGCTATTTCTTGTAGGTTCCCTTAACCCTGACCACCCTTCTTTAAATACTCGCTTCATTAAATTATGCTCAAAGCCTCATCTGAGTGTACCTTCTGCTTCCTGCTGGGACGTGACTGACGAAGGCTCCCCTTCACCCAATCTCAGCTCACAGCATCTCTCGCTTGCTGCCACTGATCAATCCACTATCAACTTCAGAGCCAAACACAGATCTGCTTCTGCCTCAGCTTTCTCACGTACCACCCCCAACTTTACCTAAAACATCCTTCCAATGTCTCCATTTACTCACTTAAAATGTAGTTTGTAATTCAGCAACTCTAAAAAGCTTTCTCAGATTTATTCAACACTGTACTACCGTATACTAGTCTGAAAGAAATTATGTCAGCTCTTCCCTTTGCAATCAGCAGGACACCAATATTCTATGTTCAATAAACACTAACAGGCTCTTACTTGGCTTAAGTGAAACACATTCCTCCCCTCCAGGACATTGGTCAATCATCAGTAATTCAAAGAACTTGCCATCTGGAAATGTATCACCTTGACATCACTGATGTGGGTATTAAAGACTTCTCAATCCTTCCAGCTACAGAATGGCCTTAAGAACAGCCAAACTGATAATGCCATACACGGGACAATACCCCACACAGGGTAATCAAAGTACTTCTAAGATGAGGAGAAGAGAAAGAGGAAGAGGTAAGAAGAGAAATCCTAGATTAAGAAAATAAGTTAATTCCCCGATTTCTCTCTCCTGAATACATCAGAACTGACTTGTTATTGGCTTCCTTAAAGAGTGAACAAGAACTACAAAGTCAGCTCCTCAGTCTGTTGCTTATTTGTCTCAGTATAAAAATGGAAAAATAGAATAACGCTCCAATTTTTGTTGTTTGATGTAAGGCTAATAACTGGCTCTCAGCTACTTTAAACAAAGTTGCAATCATTCACTATGTAACAAATTCGCTAAATGACTTAAAATGTCTGGCTCAAAAAGAAGAGTGCAAAACAGATGTAATATGAAAGTCCCTAATTATGAATGATAATTCCTTGATAAGACCCTTTCAACAGTGCCAACAATTAATCTACTAACATCAGTTCCAGATATGAATTCAAAATTTTGGCAAAAAATTAAATAACATGGTCTCAGCAAGTCCTCCATTAAACATGTTTCTGTTCACCAGCAAAAAAAGGGAAGCGTGCTTATAATGAACTACCAAATGCTTCTGGTTGCAAGTAACAGAAAATCCAACTAGAAGTACCTTAAATAATTTGAATATATGTTATCCCTTTGAATAAGAAATCTGGAGATAAATGACTGCATGGATGGATGAGAAACTCACAGTACAAAGACCAAAGGTAGCATATTTGGAATTTTCATGAATACAAAATGGCTGCAGGAATACCAAACATTGTGTCCTCACATGACAGTATCAAAAACGGGAAGAAAGAGAAGGGTGGAAAAAAAGAGAATTTGTTTGGCATAAGCCAAACTATCAGAAAAAAAACTTCTTTCCTGAAAACCCTCCCTCCCTTACAGCTCAATGGCCAGAATTGACTTAACGCACAGACCCTTAAATCACACACTGACAACAAAGAAAGGGCATCATTATTGACTTATATCAATCATTATTCATTCCTGAATATTGAGCCTAAAACATGTTAGCAAAAAAGAAATGAGCTGTTCTACAGGCAGCACCAAGTATAGCACTCAAAGAAGTTTTTATAAGTAGTTTAAGCTAAACATTTGCTTCAAATTCAGGAGTAAAGTACAAAAGGGGAAAAGGGGACCCCACACTCAAAAACCCTAAAGGAGCCAAGAAAGAAATGTGAATGAATGAAACAGGCTAGGTAGGAACTATGGAGCACTGAAGAGTGGGTGGCCCATCTGAGGCCTCCAATTCTTCATTTTATTAAGGTCATAACACTGCAAATTTCAGAAAAAAGAGCTTAGACATAAACAGATATTCTTGCTTTAACCTTCACACAAATACAGTCTATCTTCAGTTCACACAACAAAAATTAAGACACTTATATTACTACACTGCTTATCATTAAACGTACAGTAACAAGACATTACCAAGCTGATTTCATCTCATTGGGTATGAAGAAATACCTGAGATTGGGTAATTTATAAGGAAAAAAGGTTCAACTGACTCATAGTTCCACACAGCTGAGGAGGCCTCAGGAAACTTAAAATCATGGTGGAAGGGGAAGCAAACAAACACGTCCTTCTTCACATGGCAGCAAGAGAGAGAATGAGAACCAAGCAAAAGGGGAAGCCCCTTATAAAACTATCAGATCTGATGAGAACTTACTAAGACAAGAATAGCATGGGGGAAACCATCCCCATGATTCGATTACCTCCCACTGGGTCCCTCCCATAACATGTGGGAAATATGGGAACTACAATTCAAGATGGGATTTGGGAGGACACACTCAAACCGTATCAGCAGCTTAATCTCTTACTACATGCCAATACAGTTTAAAGTGACCTTAAGCATCTTATCTCATTTCACTTTTTAAAATAAAATGTTATGCTTTAGGTACCATCAATATCCTCACCAATTGTCCACGAGCCTTAGAAAGAACACAAACATACAACTGCTAGGTAGTGAGGCAGAGTCTAAACACAGAACTCAATGCCTACCAGAAGCATTCTGGAGTTCACAGAGACTAACACAAATACAAATGAAATGCCTGCTCTTTCCCAGATGTTGCCTGGAACAAGGGCTTCTGTTCCACCAGGGTTGGTGGCCAGCTATACATCCCAAAAAGGCAACCATATTCACCTGCCCTTTCTCAGCCATATCCACCTGATTTCTACACAGAGAATATGAGAGAGAGCAGCACCAGTGCTTAGGGCTGAACCATCTCTGCAGTGGGTGGGAATTAATTAGGATCACAACTGCAGGATGCTTCAAACTTTTCAGATCTTACAAAAGCCCCCCCAAATCTATACTGAATCCTGTTCCCTGACATGGAACCTTGAATTTGCAGGTATAGAAAGAGTATGGAAGCAACAAGGTAAGCACATCGTTTACCCACCTCTCTATAAAAGACCTAATAGCACCAAGTCTGATATAAAAATCCTGTCCTGGAGAGCTTTATAATATAGAAAACACTATTATAAAGAACAGCATCTGTACCTTCTCTATTCTGCTCCCAAACAACTTTTTCTGTCATTGTTTAATGTCTCTCTCTTCTATACTATAAGCTCCTAGAGTATTTATCTATGGATCCTCAGCACTTGGTGTACTGGCATATAAAGATTCACAAACATTTTTTAAATGACGTGAACATGATAAAAGTTCCATTGTTCCATGATTTGCTGTGATAACGACAGTCATATTTTGGAAGTGCTCAATATATATTTGGTTATATTAGGCTTAATCAGCTGATTCTTCCTTGTTAGAGTTTCTTTTACTTCTGCAATTCTATACCAAAACTTTGCACCTAAAGACAGTCTGATGAATTATTTTGAGAAGTATTTCTATGCACAGTGTTTCTTGTAGTTTTTGCTTTAAACAAATTTCTCTATTGTTTAAATCATGGTCATGTATCATTAGTACAATGGTATGATACAATGATCATTTATTATTATTTGGTATGATATATCACCAAATATATACTGTGCACTTCCAATATATGAATGTCAAGTAAAACATTCTGAGATACATGACATGCATATCTATATATATGTCATATAAAACATTCTGATATAAAGCAAATTTATATGAGTGAATTATTCAAATAACGTTCTATAGTTCCATTCAGCTTTAACATGTGAGTTTTACAATAAACAACAGGTAAATTTTGTATTAGCATCCAGCTTCCAGAGTATTCAAAACAACGTCAGATCAAATTATATCAATATAATGAAACTACACAGGCTAGTTTTGATTGACTACCTTTCTTTACATATTCCACTGCCATATTTACCTGTACTCATCATTGTTTTACATTTTAGTAAGCACTGGAAAAAATCTTCTAGAATTTTCTCTCCAAGAAGACCTATATTAGGTAAATAAATCCATGTCTTACCAGCATTCATATCTTTAAATTTCTGCTTTAGCTCAGTAGGAGTAAGACGATACTGATCAAGACCATCATTCCAATAAACTCGGTCCAAGACTTGAAGATCTCCTCCTATCAGCCAATCTCCTTGTTCCATAACCATCTAATAGGAAGAAAAAAATTTTTTCTAATAGAAACTGAGATTGAAATAAGTAAAAACATTTCTCTCATATACTCTAAATACACTTGTTGTAAGCTACTCTCACCTTAAATGAGGTAAATCTGACTTATCAACTAAATTGACATTAGAGATGCTAAAAAATTAGAATAGATTTTGTAATTTCCCAAAAAACTTGTGAAATAACTATCTTTACATATGAAAGGCAAATGAAACCAATGTGAATAATTATACCTTTTCAAGTAACAACAATATTCTTTTCATTATTACTGTATATTGATTAACAGAACAATTTATAGCATGGGTCACCCCATACTCTATTTTCTTCAATCCTAACCTTTTGAAGAATTAATGATCATTGAATTAGACACAAATTCATGCCTTCCAATCTCCACACCACCTCAAATTTCTTACAATTTTACTACGTCCTTTCCATGCATCTGAAAGAAGGAGCCATGACCCTCCAGGACCTGTCCATCTTCAAAAGGCAGCTCCAGCCCTTCTTTTTCCCCATGCGGCTTTGGCTTATGTGCCAACAATGTGCCCAGCTTCTTTCTCAGTCTACCTTATCACACCTAACAACTGACAGAAATTTGACTTCAATAACATTCCACATACAATATATAAAATAAATGAGGAACACTGAGGAGAAATTACATTTCACTGCTTTCACATCAAACCACGCTGGTGAAAGCTCTCTTAGTCCCCTGACCTCACATGCTCATTATAAGTACATGCCTAAGCACATAACCAGACTGTATGCTCCAAGAGCTGAAACACTGTGCCGGTGGTGTCCCTTGCCCTGCATTTCCAGCACCAGCACCCAGCTCAGTGCCATGTATATAATAGACATTTAAAATATGATTGTTGAATAAATATTTATCTGGACCAAAATGACAAGTGCATATGCTCATCACACTAATCTAAGGTCTCATCTCTACTCTGCAAAATATTAACAATTCCAATGAAAAGTCAAACACAGAAAATGCCCATATTTCAGCACAAACATCATTGGCAAGACAAGATAAAATGCAGAATGCAGTGAGGTTTCTTCAGCACCTTGATGTAGGGATGGTTCTTGCATGTTGTTCCCCACTGTCTGGCACAGCGCTCCTCTTTCCTGTGCTCATAAAATTCTGGATTGCGAAGAATGGCCACACGGCGGCCCTCATACATCAGAGCAAATGCTGTGCAGCCGTCCAGCCTCTCTTTATCTTCATGAGTAGCAGTCAGAACTATAGGTACTGACAAGTTAATGACACCTCCTGCAGAGCACAAAAGAACATGAAGCACACAGTTTGGATTACTCATCAGGCTTTATTTACATCCACCTTTCACTTCAGGGGACTCTCTTCAAATAGTAAAAGGCTATGGGCCCAGTGACAGTATTCCACTGGTTACTGGCACAGAAAATCGACAGACAGAACAAGCTACAAGGTCAGGGAGAATAAGCAACGACCTCAGAAGTTTTAAAAAAAAAAAAAAAAAAGCAAAAATTAAAAGAATCAAACTGTCTGTGGGTACAAAATTTTGGTATAGAATTACTTAAGTAAAAGGAAATGTTTAATAAAAATCAGCTGTTTAAGCTATACCAGCTGATTAAGCCTGGGAAGCAGCTTTCCACAGTTATCAGGCAGAAATAGCATAGAAAAATTATGTATGTTTTACAATCCATCCTCAGCCCTAATCCCCAGATTTTCCCTCTCTCTCTGCAATAAATAAGAGTCAGGAAAGGGAAAAATGAAAATAAGATCTCATGGTTCACTTAAATGTTCAGTACTGATATAACTCAGTCTTATAATCTACCTCTATTAAGATGTTACCCTACTACTTTTTGTAAACAGTGACAAATCTCTGCAACTATGTAATTTCTCTTCCATATACAACATAACTTCGAATGGAAAATGTCTTACCATCCAGAAGACAATCAAAATGAAGGCACTGCAAGTACTCCCTCTCTCTCATAAAGCCGTTCAGTGGGGTTGCCCAGCCTTCTGCCAAAACCTGCACCCACTGCATATCCACCTAGTACATTTGAAAGTAAAGCAGAATTTTCTATTGCATGTATATATGAGCAAAAGCAGTGATGATATTTATGAATTTAATTTTGAAAGCAATGAAAACAGTGGAAGGACGATTACAGATTATACCAAACTAACAAAGAATATGGGCACTAGGTAAATATTTTCTTCTCCTATTAAATTTAAATAACGTTAGGTCTCCAAGTGTTTCTAATAACAATAGCCTCTCCTAAACTAGTGTTTCTGCAACTTTACCTCAAACCCCTGGAAACCTTGCTACAATGACAATTGCTTCACTCCCTGAGTTCCTGATTCAGTCAGTTTGTTGTGGGGCCCATTAATCCGTATTTCTAAAATGTTCCCAGAAATTGCTAACAGTGATGATCTAATATGTTGATAACCACTGTCCTTAACCAAGAGAAACTTTATGGCCAGATGCGGTGGCTCATGCCTATAATCCCAGCACTTTGGAGGTCAAAGCCGGCAATATACATCCAACACCTGACGTCAGAAGTTTGAGACCAGGCTGGCCAACATGGTGAAACCCAGTCTCTACTGATAATACAAAAAATTAGCCAGGTGTGGTGGTGCACACCTATAGTCCCAGCTACTTGGGAGACAGAGGCATGAGAATCTCTTGAGCCTAGGAGGCAGAGGCTGCAATGAGCTGAGATCATGCCACTGCATTCCAGCCTGAGCAGTAGAGTGAGATTCTGTCTCAAAAAAAAATGAGGACGACAAAGAAGAAAAAGTCATCATCAGGAAACAAGGAAACTCAAATGACCAACAAATGTATTGAAAAGATGGTTACCCTTCATAAATCATCAGGGAAATTTAAAATGATTGCGTAATCATTTCATAGAGCAGGGAAGACTTTATCTTTATCTGTAAAGTTGCATTTTATTTGACAGTTTGGTACCTTTACAGTGTACCCATTACCCAGCTTATGGTCTCCAAAAAAAACTAGGCCTGGTTAGAGAAAAGGTTGAGTCCAATTATAGGGCTAGAATGTACAAGGTGATCCTAGAACATCTTTTTGAACCATGAAGCAAGGAATCCTTCCAAGATTAACAAAATTTTGTTGGAAAGACACAGGAACCACCCCACTAGCCAGCTAAGACCATTTAAACTTCAAAAGAAAAATTTTGGCTGAGGTCACTTGACATGCAATGAATAAGAGCCTTGGTCTATTAACTGACTCACAAAAGAATGACCATAAAGTACTGGATTCCAAAAAAAAAGGTGTATAGAAATAAGTACTTTCTCTTTTGTGGTCTTGTTAGAAAAAAAAAGGGAAACCGCTGCACCCCAGTATGGGCAACACAGCAAGACACCATCTCAAAAAAAAAGAGAGAAAAACTTTAAATAAAAATATTTTCCAAGAAAAGTCTCTTACCCATGACAGAATAGTCTTCATTTTACAAAGACTATGATTTCTTGAACTTTGAGATTTCTAGCATATCCCATCGGAACCGTAAAGGACCGATAAACAATGTACATATCATTAATCTAAGCTGGATATACTCATTTTTTAACTAGGCATACAGCAGTGGCTCTCCAATGAGAAAGAAAAAGCACCTGGCCGAGTGGTGTGCAGTAACGCAGCCTACTATGTATTCCCAGAGTATGTTTGCAAATGTGTTCCACTGCAAAATCAAATACTAGTAAAGAATTATCCTGCTTCGATGCACAGGAAATAAAATTGTATTCATGGAGAAATTTTATTTGTTTCCCAAAACCTTTGATGGTGGCTACTACTTGTCTCTACTGGAATTCAATTCTAGATCGTATCTGTTAGGGACTGAAAGTCTGTGCCCTCTCAAAATTCCTATATTGAAGCCCTAACCCCAATGCTACTGTACTTATAAATAGGACATGCGAGGAAGTGCAAAGAATGTGTGCCTTTCAGGTGCTCTGCCAACTGAACAAATTTGAGAACCAATGAACTGAAAAAACGTCCTATTTAGAAAAAGCTACTGTCTTTCTGGATTCCAAAATCTGACATGTAGATTCATAGTCATTCATTCTCATTCTTCTTCTCTCTGCCTTTGTCTGCGTATATTCAATCCATGCAGTCTGTAAGCAACAAATTCTGTTGTTCTTTTCCAACAGTTCACTTCTTGAGCTGCTCTGCTCTGTAGTTCGCCCTCCTTTTCACTCCCTGGCATGTCTTGGCTTCTGGTCAGAGACCCAATCACACACACAAAGTGCATCAATGTAACTTACTCCCATCAGGGATTTCGGTAACTACTTAAAGCATCTTTATCCAAGCCTAGAAGTTTTGTTTTGTTTTCCTTTCTCGTTACTTTCAGATGTGGCACTTCCCTGAGTGTTTTAGATTTTTACTATATTAAAAGAAAGGATGTGAAATCCAACTTCTGGTCCAAATACTTATTTCTTAATCTTCCTTTTTTTTTAAGGTATACATAAATGATACAACTTAAAATTCTCTAAGATTTGAAAATGATAAATTATAGTTTCCATTCTCATTATTTCTAACTTAACTAAGCAGTTGTGTTGGAAAAGACATCTAATGATATCATCAGAGCTAAGATACACAATGAAATTATTCCTAACAATATAAGACAGAGTCAAGTTTTGGCAAGGGATTAGAAAACATGTCTGAAGGGAGAAATGTCTACTTAGTTACTATGGACTAGTATTTCTTAACCTTTTAGAACCCATTCCTTCTGATAAGCCTAAAGAGCTCCTAAGTATCTGTTCTTTGATAGTTCAAAATAAATATTACTCAAAGCAAATCAAAGCCATGGTAATTTAGGAATATGGCTGCACAAATTAAACACATTCCCCATCCTTAGAAATTGTGATATATACCACAATACCTCTGCCCCTCAACTAATACCACCCCAGCCTCAAATACTGCTGTAAGTCACAAATTTAACAAACTAACTACTGTAAATAAGGCTATATCACTTGCTATGAAAAGCAACAAAAAACTTACTTTATTAATTTTCAGTGCTGGTAATGTTTCTGCATCTGTTTTTGCCAAATGAAGTTTATTTTCTGGCACATAGAGTTCTTTTACTTCATAAGATGCATCCACAGGTACAATATCCTATATAACAACAGGAATACAAATGTTTAATTCAAGATTTAGAGTTCACCAAAGCGTATATTAATGAAGAAAATCTCTCAAAACAAAACCAAAAAGTAGCATAAAAGAAGGCTCTAAGTGCTACGTTCCCCTCAATCAATACTCTTAAGTAGATAGTATCCCACATACAAGAGATAATTAAGCACAATGTCCCAGTATCTAGTGGGAAAGAATAAATTCCTAAAATATACGACATATGTCAAAATCAGGCAACTACAAATGAGAGGTGACCTCAAATAAGAGGTAACAATGAAAAGAATGTGGGAACAAGCAAACAAAACCCACCTGAACCATCATCCTTATTGTCTTTATCATATCACGAAACCATTTTATTCCAGCTCTTATATACACCTTTATCACCACTGTCACAAAAGCCACCTTTTACCCACACAACATGATATTCTAGAATGTCAGCTTTACTTCCACCACTGTAGTTTGAAAGTCAGAATTTTTTGATCCCACATGAAATGCAGCCTGGAATTTTTATCCAAGCTCCAAGTACTCATCTATAAAACACTGGGATAGTGCTTTTTTCCATTTATACTACAAGCACATATTTGTGATAACAACATAACCACTTACATACTGCTTATTAGAAAAGCTTTATAAGGCTTGTTCACAACACTCGACATATCCCTAAGAATAGTTACTAAATGTGTTTAATCACTTTAATTTTTTTGTTTAAGTCAAATCTGTCAGGTAACCTCTACAACCATGCCAAACTGGCACTGATGGAGGGCTTTTCACAGACGTGTCCAAGCAACACTGTTATTCAGAATAAAAGAATGAGAAGATAAGCCACAGACTGGGACAAAAATATATTCAAAAAGTGTATCTTTAGATAAAGGATTGTTATCCAAAAATATACAAAATTAAAACTCATCAATAAGAAAATGAACAACCCAATTTTAAAAATGGGCAAAAGACCTGAATAGACCCCTCACCAAAGATATATAGATTACAAATAAACACACGAAAAGATGTTCAACATCATATGTCATTAGGAAATGGCAAATCAAAATAAGATAGCACAACGTATCTACCAGAATAGCCAAAATCCAAAACACCGACAACATCTAATGTTGCCATGGATATGAGGCAACAGGAATTCCATTCATAGCTGGTGGGGATGCAAAATGGTACGGCCAGTTTGTTACAAAACTAAACACACTCTTAGCAGCAATTTCACTCCTTAGTATTCACCCAAATGAGTTGCAAACATACCTCCACTCAAAAACCTGCACAAGGTATTCACAGGAGCTCTATTCAGAATTGCCAAAAAGTTGACAGCAACAACATGTCTTTAATAGGTGAACAAACTGTAGAACATCCAAACAACGCGATATTAGTCAACTCTAAGAAGAAATGAGCTCCATGAAAACATGGAATAAGCTAAGTGAAAGCAGCCAATCTGAAAAGGGTACAGACTATATCACTCCAACTACATGACATCAATTTTGCTGTGAACCTGAAACTTCTCTGAAAAAAAGTCTGGTTTTTTTTTTTTTTAATACAAAACAACAAAAAATGTAATTCGAGATGAAAGAACTGTATTTTTAAGGTCATGCTCCACCATGTTTCCTGAGGAATAGATGTCCTTTAGAAAGAAACTTCCATTTATATTTGGTCTTACATGACATATTCACTAGGGCAAAAAAAAGCAGATATGTCAGTCAAAGCCAGATGACTTCATGAAAGGCCTAGGTGCCACCACTCAATCAGCAACTATGGGTTCTGAAAATCTAGAAAGAACTATTACCTTACATTTTTCCTACTTTTCTCACACACTCTGTTTCCTCAAAGATGGAACAGAAACAGTACAGCAATGGCTAAATATGTGCTGAAATCAGGCTCCTCCTACTGGTAAATTCAAAGTCTCTGACCTTTATAATAATTAAAACAAAAAAACAAGAAGAATAAACATGAAGAAAAAGAAATGTTAAAATCAAAAGACAGAAAAGAAATAAACACCACTAGCTACAACAGCAAATTCTGGTGTTGAGACGTGAACAGCACTTCCTGGAGGCCCCTTGTCCCTCTAGGGTCTCACTGCTCACAGGACAAAAGCAGAAAAGTGTGTGAGGCACACACCCAGCACAGCATGGGACACTTCATATACCTTCCAAATCTTCTGCAATTAAACTTCTAGCAGGCACCCACAGCCGAAAGCTATTTATTGCATTTACTGAGGGTAAATAACACGTGAAGGCATTAAAAAATAATGGTGAAGGAAGAAAGCTCCACCAGCTGCTTCCATGTTCTCTTTGTAGATAAAAATATGAATTACAGAATCATACACAAATGGGGCAGATTATTTCTAATGAACCCACACTAAAGAGGGCATGTCTTCAATTTTGCCAAGGAGTTCAAAGCAGTGACAAGCAAATACACATAGTTTATACATAATATTTAATTGTATACTGGGAAGGGAAAGCACATATAGAAAACTCTTAAATTGAGCATGAGATATAGTTTGTCTTCCAACTCCAGGAATTATTTTTAACACATTTATTTTAAATCATAAAATAGCAGTAGAGAGAATTTGGGAATGAGAAAAAAAAATTCCCCCTGTATCCCAGATATGGTTATCACTGTCATTTTCTATCTTCCGTTTGATCTGTCCTCCATCTATATAGGCACATCACAGAACAAATGATAGTTAAGCAGTCTGTACAAAGCCTATTACTTCATCAAGTAGGAAATAAAAATTCAGAGTCAATTTTTCCTAGAAGGAAAATATGATGTGCATTAAGTGAATTACCCAATACTATCTATATGTTCAATTAGCTTCTTGGATATCTAAAGCCTCCAAAAATGCCTTGAGGCATACAGATTCTTTGCAGCTGCAAAGTATTGAAATCTTCTATACTAGGGAGAAGAAAACACTAAATGTAACTGAAGTTACACAGGAAGTCAGGCATTCATTAGGACTTTTGTGAGGAAGAGTATGATACAGTTTCACAAGACATTTAAAATTAAATACATAATCACAAAATTTTAGGGGCATAACATCTTCAAAACTAAAGAGATACAAAAAGCAACATGGCTCTATATACAGGTTAGTTATTTCCAACGTTCTTATCACTAAGAATGTGAACTAATAAGAGGGCAGAGACTTTTTAATATTAAGATCTGAGTTCCAATTCTAACAGGGCAACCTTAAGCATCTTACAACGTGTCTCTTCAGTGGTTTAAACAAAAAAAGCACACACACAAAAAGATACACACATATATGTTACAGGGCTGTTGTGACAATTTAGTGACTAAAAGTACCTAAACAGTGGAGGATAACATTAGTGAGAACTGACTACAACACCACACATTGTTCTAAGGGCTTCATGTGAATTTTATTCATTAATCTTCACTCCGTCCTACTGACAAAGGCAGAAGAAACTATTGCTATCCTCTCTTTACAGAGGAAATCAAGGCCCAAGAGAAGTCAATGACTTGACCCAAATCCCTGCAATATTGCCTTTCAATGGACTTAACTCATAAAGAATACTCAATGATGACAGTACGCTTGCTACATGCCAGGAACTGTTTAAGCACTCTGCATGTATCAACTCATAGAATCCTCTGTAAAATCCTGAGGCAGGCACTTTTATTATTTCCCATTTCACAGATGAGCAAATTGAAGTCCAAGAAATTAGACTATATCTTCCAAGGTCATACAGTTGAGAAGTCCTGAAAACTAAGGTATTAAGTATTTTGTCAAATTTTTCTTATTTTCATGATTTTATTAAACATAATTCCCAAGTTTTTCATCAGCATATGATCTTTCAATGCGTTGGTAAGGTTCTAGACAAAAAGAAAAGATATTCAACATTTCAGTTAGGCCTAAATAGTTCTATCAAAGACAAGTAAGCAATTTTCAACTGACTGTTCTGAATCCTGTGACTGTGAATAAATCATGAACCTCTATTTCCACTGCTGTGGATCCCTTAGCAGGATATGCAATCTTGGAACAAATGACAAAGGATTCCAGAGAAGAAAAGAATCTCATTCTCAACTTCAATTGTAAGAAAAACTCTATATAAATCTTTCTTTGCCATCTCTGAAACGTATTTTAAGGATGGGATACCTTTTTTTATGTTGTGATGGGGCTTGACTACTCTCCCCCATGTTTACTGCTGAAAATTGTCACAATCCTAGAGAGGCAAAAGAAAGCATGCAGCAGACATATCTTCTGATTTTTACTGGCTACAACAAGGCATGTTTAGCTGGTTTCCTAAACCAGCATCACTAGTTCAGCTCACAAAGACTGAAGACCAGCAGCAGTGAGCACAGTCAACCGCAGTGCTCCAGGCACAAGGCTGGGGCTGTTCTCTTCCCTCCACCCTGGAGCCCCCACAACACCAAGGGTGCACTCAGGAAACAGAGGTTTCCTCTGAAGAGATGTTCCAAATAAGAACTGTGCACTAACGAATGTTTCTATAGATGATGTCTACCATTTCCTTCCAATCATATCCCCAAGTTAAAAAAAAAAAAAAAAAACTATACAAATAATTTGTGATCACATTTGTCTCCAAGGTAACTAGTTTGAATGAGAAAAGGACAATATCTATACTATGAGCCCCATCAAATTACTGAAATGTTTTATGCACTAATAAAGTTATTCATAATTGAGCATAAATTTATTATTGTGCTACTTTACATGTATTACCAAAGGCTATAACCACTTTCTTTTCAAGAAGAGAAATATGTTTATATTTTGTTTTTGAGTCAAAGTAACGTTTTCATTAGAAGCATTTCATGATATTCTTCCCTTTTCAAAATTCACACCCTACAATATTTTTAAATGGATTTTAGCCTCACAACTTCAATACAAAATTCTTCTGATACCTAACTAATGCCAAAATAAACATTCAAAAGGTTGCTACTGTTTTTCTCTTCAAAAAAAGACACGCATGGTGAATGTTTTGGGAATCAATGCAAAAATAGCATGAATCAAAAGGAAGTTGGAGCATCTGCTCAGTCTGTGGAAATGAGTTATACACAGATTCTATGTGTAAAGACAAAAGGACTCAGTCTCTATCAGGAATACAAAAAGAATCTTAAACATGCAGATGCTGCCAGCGTCTAGCACTGCCAGCTTCTAGCATATTCCAGTGACAAATCTCAGTTTCCAAAACCACTGCTAAACATCTGAAAGGAACAAAACCACCTCAAAGTGAGACAAGATATCTGGACAACAGAAAGTTGAAGGCCCTGCCACATGAGCCATCCACTTTACTGGGATTCATTAGGATTTCCACAGACACAGCTATTAGAAACAGCATGCTCTTCTTCGATTTGTACATATAAAACACTTCATTTCAGAAAATGTCCTTTAAAACAAAAATAGATCCCAAGCCAGGCCAGGAGAAAGTCTTCACATACCTCACCTCCAATCTGAAAGGCTCCAGTCACCCAGCACTAAAGGGTAAAGGGGGCTGAGAGGGGTCCTAGGAGTCCTTCTGAGCAGAAGATCAGTAAACAACCCACACTCTATTATTAATGAGAGGTGAATTCTGCAACCTGTAAGTCTAGAGATACTATAAATCTGTAAGTATTAATTTTAAAATGTAACACAGGGTACCCTGAACTTTTTTTGTTTGACTTTGACAGTCTGAGATCTAACATATGTTGTATCTAAAAACAGACAACTGTTTTTGTTTTTACCTGGAAACTGGCAGGCAGGGCAAACAACATGCACTACATGAAAGTGGTAGCTCTCGCCTCTCATTTTAATCTTCTAAAGAACTCTGAACATGTTAATACAGTGATTCTACATTTTAAGTTTTCCTTTAAATATTTTCTGTACTTTTTTCTTGAGCCAAATCCGCTCAACAAATTTGAACACCAGGGCACATTCGTATTTTTAAGTAACCATTAAATTTCTATTATCTAAACTACATGCATCCAAAGCATGAACACCAAACAACATTCTGGCAACACTTTAAAACTGAGCTGCAAAGTCTGGCTTTTATGTGCAGCATAAAACCCATTTAGAACACTAAACCACCATTTCGTAAAAAGACAAACCTTTAAATAATTTATAGCACTAGTAAATCTAGAGTTCCTGGTAGATTTTAAAACAGTATTTAAAATATCACTTTAGATTAAAACCAGCAGCAAGAAGTCTACTTCTTTATGTCATAACAAGTCAAGTTAAAAATGCAATACTAGCAGGCCATCTAGTGACCAATTTAGGGTCTAGGAAAATAAAAAATCCTGATTTGTTAGTGTCTCCTATTTTCTTAAATACATATCAAACAAAGAAAATGAAGATACTGGGAGAATAACACTGAGAAATGCAGTCTTTGTTTGAATAACCACTTTACCTATCCCTGGATTACATTACACAGTCAGAATGAAAGAGAAGGCACTCCAGAAATGAGAGAGAATACTTAACTTCATGTAAAGTACCCATGGTAACCAAAGGACCCATCATCCTAAAATACCCATTATACAGCATACTAAAAACATTTTTCCTGGGCAATGAAATAAATACTGTATCTTACTGAAGACCATTAAACAATTCCAGGTACAATTCACTACAGAAAAGTCCCTCCAAAGGAATACAGTGCAACAGATAAAAGCAAACTCTACTTAGCACTATTACTTCCATGGAGACAGTGCTTTTCAAACACCTTCATTCTCTGGAAAGTCCCAGACCATAGTACTTTCTTCCCTCTAATAAAAAGCTGTATACATGGGAAATATATACGGTGTTTGCTCTCTGTCTTCAGTTTTTGGCACAGAGCTCCTAAAACCCTTGAAATCCCCTAAGTGATCAATGTGTCTTTAGAGTGCTGAGGAGACGACTCTTGGCTGAAGGGTGCTTGGACAGCTTCACAATGGGGGCTGGGACCAGAAAGTCCAAGTCACCATCACAGGGTTGAAACTTTCAGCCTCACTCTTCTCCCCTGACCTCTGGGGAGTAGAAAGGCATTAGAGACACTGAGCTCAATCACCAATGGCCAATGATATAATCAAATGTGTGATGTAAAGCCTACATAAAAACCTCTAAATGTTGGGGTTGAGTTTCCAGATTGGTGAGCACAAGGAGGTACTAGGGAGTTGGGGGAGAGGGGCTGAAGCTCATGGAGAAAGCATGGAAGCTCTGCTACCCCTTCCCTGCACATCTCTTCCATTTGGCTGTTCCTGAGTCTGTAAGAAACTGGTAGCAGTAAATAAAGCACTTCACTGAGTTCTGTGAGTTGTCCTAGCCAATGATCAAACCTGGCATGGGGAGAGCGTAGGGAGGTGGGAAACCATGGATTTATAATCAGCCAGGCAAGAAAGTAGGTAGTCTGGGCACCCCATTTGGGCTGGTGTCTAAAACAGGGCAGTTTCTACTCCAGGTAGATAGGGTCAAAATTGAATTGAATCACTGGACACCAGATGGTATCAGAGATCAAACAAGAAACTGGTTATTGTGAGAAAAAAAAATCTTCAAAAGTCTTACAAAACTAAGCTTGAAGAGGGGATAAAATTTACTTAGCTTATTTTAGGAATAAAGTTGTCATATCTAGTATGACACTTTGCCACTTAGATTTAGGTGTTTTTTTTTTAATTATATTTGGGCTCTGGGGTACATGTGCACATCTTGCATCCCACAGGACTGTTGCATAGGTACATACATGCCATGGCGATTTGCTGTCTCCATCCCCCTCCCCCCGTTGCCTACATCAGGCATTCCTCCCAGTGTTATCCCTCCCCATCCTCCCTGCCCTACCTACTGTCCCTCCCCTCCCCCCGAACCCCGCATCTAGCCCTGAGTGTTGTTCTCTTCCCTGTGCCCAAGTGTTGTCATTGTTCATCACCTGCCTATGAGTGAAAACATGTGGTATTTGGTTTTCTGTTCTTGTGTCAGTTTGCTGAGAATGATGGTTTCTAGATTCATCCATATCTCTACAAAGGACACGAACTCGTAGTTTTTTATGGCTGCACACTATTCCATTGTGTAGACGTGCCACATTTTCTTTGTCCAGTTTATCATCCATGGGCATTTGGATTGGTTCCAGGTCTTTGCTATGGTAAACAGTGACACAAAGAACATACATGTGCATGTGTCTTTATAATAGAACAATTTATAATCCTTTGGGTATATACTCCATAATGGGATTGCTGGGTCAAATGGAATTTCTATTTCTAGATCCTTGAGGAATTGCCACACAGTCTTCCATAATGGTTGAACTAATTTACACTCCCACCAACAGTGTAAACGTGCTCCTTTTTCTCCATATCATCTTCAGCATCTGTTGTCTCCAGATTTTTTAATGATCGCCATTCGAACTGGCATGAGATGATACTTCAATGAAGTTTTGATTTGCGTTTCTCTTATGACCAATGACGATGAGCATTATTTCATGTTTGTTGGCAGCATATATGTCTTCTTTTGAAAAGTGTCTGTTCATATGCTTCACCCACTTTTGAATGGGTTTCTTTTTTTCTTGTAAATCTGCTTTAGTTCTTTGTAGATTCTGGAAATTAGCCCTTTGTCGGATGGGTAGATTGCAAAAATTTTTTCCCATTCTGTTGGTTGCCGGTTCACTCTAATGATTGTTTCTTTTGCTGTGCAGAAGCTCTGGAGTTTAATTAGATCTCATTTGTCTATTTTGGCTTTTGTTGCCAATGCTTTTGGTGTTTTAGTCATGAAGTCCTTGCCTATGCCTATGTCCTGAATGGTGTTGCCTAGGTTTTCGTCTATGGTTTTTATGGTGTTAGTTCTTATGTTTAAATCTTTAATTCATCTGGAGTTAATTTTTGTATAAGGTGTACAGAAGGGGTCCAGTTTCAGCTTCCTGCATATGGCTAGCCAGTTTTCGCAACACCATTTATTAAACAGGGATTATAGGGAAATAATTATAGGGAAAGGTTTACAGGGAAATCCTTTCCCCATTGCTTGTTTTTGTCCGGTTTCTCAAAGATCAGATGGTTGTAGATGTGTGGCATTACTTCCAAGGCCTCTGTTCTGTTCCATTAGTCTATGTATCTGTTTTGGTACCAGTACCATGCTGTTTTGATTACTGTAGCCTTGTAGTATAGTCTGAAGTCAGGTAGCGTGATGCCTCCAGCTTTGTTCTTTTTGTTTAGGATTGTCTTGGCTAGGCAGGCTCTCTTTTGGTTCCACAGGAAGCTTAAAGTGTTTTTTTCCAGTTCAGTGAAGGAGGTCAATGATAGCTTGATGGGGATAGCATTGAATCTATAAATTACTTTGGGCAGTATGGTCATTTTCACAATATTGATTGTTCCTAACCATGCACATGGAATGTTTTTCTACCTGTTTGTGTCCTCTCTTATTTCCTTGATCAGTGGTTTGTAGTTCTCCTTGAAAAGATCTTTTACATCCTTTGTTAGTTGTATTCCTAGCTATTTTATTTTCTTTGTAGCAACTGTAAATGGGAGTTCATTCATGATTTGGCTCTCTGTCTGTTGTTAGTGTATAGGACTGCTTGTGATTTCTGCACATTGACTTTCTATCCTGAGACTTTGCTGAAGTTGCTTATCAGCTTAAGGAGATTTTGGGCAGAGACAACGGGGTCTTCTAAATACATGATCATGTCATCTGCAAATAGGGACAATCTGATTTCTTCTTTTCCTAATTGAATGCCCTTTATTTCTTTTTCTTGCCTAATTGCTCTGGCTAGAACTTCCAATACTATATTGAATAGGAGTGGTGAGAGAGAGCATCCTTGTCTAGTGCCAGTTTTTAAAGGGAATGCTTCTAGTTTTTGCCCATTCAGTAAGATATTGGTTGTGGGTTTGTCGTAAATAGCTTTTATTTTGAGATACATTCCAGGTTTTAAGAATTACATAAATCATAATTCATTAGGCAAAATGTGCCTTATTCCAAGGTAAATTAGATGACCTACAAACACGTTTCTTATTTCACCCACACAGAAGCAGCATTTCACACTAGGTGGACACAAGTATGAGCAGTTTATTTCTTAAAATAATAAACATTCTTTCCAACCCAGATAGTGTTGTCTCTGATCTGCTCAAGTACTTTAAAAGTACTTGAGAAATTTTCGAGAAATATTAATCTTTCTAAGGTCAACGAAATGCCCATGCCTCTCCCATTTCTTAATCCCAACTACAGATGTGGAACAACTCATCAAGGAATGCGAAAGAGAAAAGATTGGTATTTCAGAAATAAACTAGAAATGGAATGAATCTAAATACTATTAAAGGCAGTGCAGTAGAAATGAGTGTGTAGGCTGCAGAATCAATTGGAACTGTGTGCAAACCTCACTCTCCCTAACTGAACTATCTGGACAAATAACTTCACCTATGGAATCTGTTTCCTCATCAGCAAAATGAAGATAATTATAACTACTTCTCAGTTTCAATGCAAACTAGATGCAATAATGCTACTGCAGTACCTAACACAGGGCCTAACACACAGTAAGAGTTCAGCTGATGAGTTCCTGTTGATGGTCTCCATCTCTGCCTGTGATGGCTAATACTGTGTGTCAACTTGGTCGGATGGAAGGATACAAAGTACTGATCCTGGGTATGCCTGTGAGGGTGTTGCCAAAAGAGATTAACATTTGAGTCAGTGGGCTAGGATAAGTAGACCCATTCTTAATCTGGGTGGGTACCATCTAATCAGCTACCAGCACAGCTAGAATATAAGCAGGCAGGAAAATGTAAAAAGAGAGACTGGCCTACCTCCCAGCCTACATCTTTATCCCATGCTGGATGCTTCCTGCCCTCAAACATCGGACTCCAAGTTCTCCAGGTTTGGTCCTCAAGACCAGTTCTCCTTGCTCTTCAGCCTGCAGATAACCTACTGTGGGACCTTGTGATCATGTGAGTTAAGACTAAATAAACTACTATATATATATACTATATATATATATATATACTATATGTATATATATATACTATATGTGTATATATATACTATATATATACTATATGTATATATATATACTATATGTGTATATATAGTATATATATATACTATATGTGTATATATAGTATATATATATACTATATGTATATATATAGTATATATATACTATATGTATATATATACTATATATATATATA
>CAUYLG010055533.1:0-17982 GCA_963573385.1 Cacajao melanocephalus
CAGACGGGCCCTTCCCTCTTGTGCCTGCTAAACAGGATCAGGAGGCCCACTCCAAAATCACAAGGTCTCAACATTAGTAAAACAAGATATACTAAAATAAAGAAGGACATTACATAATGGTAAAAGAATCAATGCAACAACAGGAGTTAATGATCGTAAATATATATGTACCCAATATAGGAGCACCCAGATACATAAGACAAGTTCTAAATGACTTATAAAAAGACTTGGACTCCCGCACAATAATAGTGGGAGATCTTGACACCACATTGTTCATATTTGACGGATCAACGAGATAGAAAATTAATAGGGACATTTATGATTTGAATTTAGACTTGGAATAAGTAAATTTAATGAATATCTACAGAATTCTTCACCCCAGGTCTCCAGAACATACATTTTTCTCAGTAACATATTACACCTATTCTGAAAGTTCTGAAAGTGACTATATAATTGGAAGTAAATCATTCTTCAGCATTTGCATAGCATTTCATAGACTTAAATGAAATATTGGTTGGCTGTTTGTTCCTTATTTTCTTCCCTTATTCCTTCCTGTCTCTGTTGTTAAGCACAATTATCGGCATAAAAGAGATTTGTAATACCTATTCTTAGATTGTATTCCAGCCTGGGCAATAGAGCAAGAATTCTGTTCTCTCTCCCCCTTTTTCTTTCTTCTCCTTGCTTTCTCTCATAAAAAAAAATTAAAAATAATTTAAAAAAAAAAAATAAAATATGAATTTATAAAACATATCTTATGAAATAATGATTTCTTTTAGAATAGCATCTACTAGTTTGACTTCTTAAAATAGATGTATACTCCTAAACATTTACCATTTAACATGATCATTTAAAATAATAATAACATTCTCTGTTTCCTGTTGGATGATCATGTTTAATGACTAGCAACCAGTCTTCCCATACACACAGCGCATACAGGAGGGGCACCCAGAGGCACTGGAATGCTTTAGCCTTTAGATCCCTGAAGGTACCATCTGTACACATAACCAGGTTTGAACAGGGAAGAACACTGGATTCGAACTTCACATGGCAGCGCACATGCCCTCACGCAGTGTCTGAGAGGCTGCAGGGGTGCCCTCATGTCCTGCTCCTCGTTTGCACTTGTTCAGGGCTCCAGAAGGCTGAGAAGAGACCCCAGCTACAGAGTGGGCGTCAGGGGCAGGGCCGAGGAGTGGGGTCCTGGGCACTACTGCAGTAAGGCATTGAAGGAGGTAGCTGGGAACCTCAGAGAGCAAGTGAGGAGACCAGGGAACGGCAGTCAGAGGCTGGGAATGCAGGCTTGGGAGGTGGTCGCAGACACCCAGTAAGAGAAGCTGGGAGTGTGGCTGAGGTGCTCAGGGAGCACAGATGTGAGAAATGGCACCTCTCCCCAGCCCTCCCACTTCTGATATGGTCTGAAGGGAGGAAAAAGCCTGCAGAAACAGATGAGCATTGAAAACAACAAAGGGAGGGACAATTTAAAAAAAAAAAAAGCAGTGTTAAGTTGTAGCTCCTAGGTTCCCAGATTTTCAGTGAAGGAAGGATTTCTCCTGCAATTCCCACTGTTCACATCGTCTGCCTGTCCCAGGACCTGGAGCAGGTGGTCTGCAGTCCGGAGGAGGACAAGGTCCCAGGAGGAAGGAACACACTGAAGGCCTCAGAAATAGATCATCACTGGGAGGCTTGGACAATTGGTAAGGACATATGGGGTGGGAGGTGACAGCAAAGGAACAGGGGTACAAGCAGACTGGAAGAAAAAAGCAGAAAGAAGGGAAGAAAAAGTCCTTGTGGCAATGTGGGTATGGGAGGAAGGGGCCTGCCTGAGGTAAGGCTCTCCAGGAGCACCCCAGAGACATGAGGTATCCCCACCTTCCCCAGAATTGACTGTGGATTCAGGACACCCAGATAGAGCAGGAGCCATCCTCAGCTGCAAGAAGATGCACAGCTGCTTAGAGTCCCGGCCCATTGGGCATCCCTCCGTCAGAGCTCAGGGTCAAGGGTGCTCAGGAAACCCATCCCTCCACATCTGCCTGGGGTACTCGGGTCCTACCCTCACCTCAGGCTGCCTGACCTGCTCTGTTCCTGCAAGCACAGGCAGCATTGCAGGAGTACCCCCAGTCTCCTGCTTCCCCTTCTAAGCCTGTCTCTTCTTGCTCAGCTCATCCACTTTGATGTAACCTGTTAACAAAGAGTATCTTTTTTTTTTGAGGTGGAGTCTTGCTCTGTTGCTCAGGCCGGAGTGCAGTGGTACGATCTTGGCTCATTGCAACCTCCACCTCCCAGGTTTAAGCAATTCTCCCATCTCAGCCTCCCAAGTAGCTGGGACTATAGGTGCACACCACCATGCCAAGCTAGTTTTTGTATTTTTAGTAGAGACAGGATTTCACCATATTGGTCAGGCTGGTCTTGAACTCTTGACCTCAGGTGATCCACCCGCCTCGGCCTCCCAAAGTGCTGGGATCACAGGCGTGAGCCACCAGTCATATTCATTTTAAACAACAGGGGGACCGGAATCCTGAAGACAAAAGATGCATTGTGACCATGGCAGAACATTCAAATAACACTGGATAACAGCCTACGTATATCTATGGTGGTCCTACTTTCAAGCCAAAAAACTGGGGAAATGACCTGAAATGATTTTTTATTTTACTTCTCAATCCAAGAGAGGTGGTTTTGGAGATAAAGTTTACATGCCCACAAATAGGAATTCTAAGACATTTCAAATATTATGAGAACATTCGCTCCCCGTAACTCAATAATGAGCATAGAAATTTAGGATTTCATATACTTCTAGCTTGTTAGGCACTGCCTTTTGTCATTAACAAGAACGCTGTGGGATGGGTTATTTGTATGGTAGGCGGACGTGGTCAGCCCTACAGTGCCATTTACCAAGAAGGAGCCCAAAGACGCAAGACTCTAGGGTGGCACGAAATGTCACAGCTTTTCAGAACTCAGGTTTTCTGACCACCTAGGCTACATCCCCCAAAGAGCGGGCTATTATAAAAGAGAGCCTGAAGTTGTCATACCACATGCTTGCCATCAGTATTGGGCTATTTTTTTTCGTGTAAAGATAAACAAAAACATGAGTGCTTTAAGATACTTACTCTCGCTGGCTGGCTGTCGGTGGCTTGCTGTGGTGGATATACCAGTCTGGCAGGGAGTAGGCCACCGGGGAGCCTTGCCTGGTCCCAGGGGCAAAGTGCTTCAACAAATCTCAAGGAGAAAATGACACGGCTGTGAGACACCCCGCCGCCCCTACACAGACACACAACATTGCCAGTGATAGGCTCAATTTACGAGGGGAACTGTGGGTCTCCCTGGGGTTGCCTCTGGGATCCAGGGGCTAACAGAGCATCCCTGATCCTCACCTGTCTCTGCACAAGCTGACGGGTAGGTGTCCTGCTTTGTGCTCAGGCAGGGGCATCCTCTATGCCTCCCCCCATCTCACTCTTTGTGAATCTGGACAAAGACCGGTTCCTGGAGGGGGCCCATCCCTCCACAGTTCAGGTCTCCAGGGGCTGCACATGCTGGCTCCCTCATCCTCAGCTACCCCCACACCATTCTCCAAGCATAGGACAGTTTGACTGTCCTTTGTCACTGCGGAGGTGTCCTTAACCCCACCCCTACCATTTCCAGGAGAAGTCACCCCCTCCAGGTTTCCAGATGGGAAATAGGATAAAAGGCCCTGAAAGGTACCTGGGAGATTTCACAGTAAGGACCACCTCGGAGCCAACCCTGAGAAGCAGAGAACACAGGCTCTTCCCAGAGGCCCAGGCCAGCTCCTGACTCACCCACTTACTTTCTAGCTCCCCACACTTCCCTCGCCTGGTGTCAAAAGGCAGGGAGTGGGAAGAACTGATTTTCCTGATAATAAAGACAGCAAAATGATAACAGTGCCCATGGCAGCAGCAGGCAACTTTGGTTGATCTATTACTGTCGGTAAGACGTTTTTTTTTTTTAAATGGAGTTCCACTCCTGTTGCCAAGGCTGGAGTGCAATGGCACGATCTCGGTTCACTGCAACCCCTGCCTCCCTGCAACCTCCGCCTCCTGGGTTCAAGTGATTCTACTGCTTCAGCCTCCCAAGTAGCTGGGATTACAGGTGTGCGCCACCACAGCCAGCTAATTTTGTATTTTTAGTAGAGATGGAGTTTCTCCATGGCGGTCAGGCTGGTCTCAAACTCCTGGCCTCCAGTGATCCGCCCGCCTCAGCCTCCCAAAGTGCTGGCATTACAGGCGTGAGCCACCTCACCCAGCCCTTTTGTTGTTGTTGTTGTTGCTGAGAAAATTTTAACTTCCCTTTTTTTTTTTTGCTTTTAAAACACTTTTCATTGTTAAATGTTTCGGATTTACAGAAACATTGCAAGAATAGTTTGAATTCCCCTATACCCTCCACCTAGGCTCCCCAAATGATATTTTACCACATTTGCTTTGTGTTTTCTCTCTTTTTATCATTTTGTTGTCATTATTGTTTTCAGAATCATCGGGCAGCATGTTGCAGACCCAGTGCCCAGTCATCCCCCTCTACCCCAGGGAATGTTGCTAAAGGACATTCCTGACATAATCATGGCGCAATGATCACAATCAGGAAATTGCTGTTGATGCAATCCTTTTATCTGATTTACAGACATTTCGAGTTTGGCCCCTTAATGTTCTTTTAACCAACAGCAGGAGGTAAATCTAAAAAAAAGTCTAGGTCCTGTTCTCTGAGCTTC
Source organism: Cacajao melanocephalus (assembly GCA_963573385.1). NCBI lineage: Eukaryota > Metazoa > Chordata > Mammalia > Primates > Pitheciidae > Cacajao > Cacajao melanocephalus. Next base: position 4,712 of record CAUYLG010055533.1, read on the forward strand.
ACACCGAGTCCATTAAATTGTTTGGTCCAGGCTTTTCAATATTAAAGCAAAGCTGTCGCCATTTTGCTTCCTGTTTTCTCTCTGACCATCCCCACAGGGGTAATGGCAGCCAGAAGAAAGATAACGTTAGTGTCTCTGCAAGTCGCTGACCCCAAGGCTGGCTCTGAGACATTTCAGATGTGGTCTCTTAACCATCTGGTCAGTTAGTTTTTAGCATGATTAAGCAGTACTTTCTCAATTAAATCATGTCTCACAATTTGACCCTCCTCAACATCACCACTGAAATTCATCTATGGTCTTCATTATCTAAAACATTTTCATACAAAGGACAAGCCACAATGAGAGTAAAAAACAGGAAACAAAACCTTTTCACAAATTAGCCAAGAATCTCAAGAAGCCAAGTACTTCCTGAATTTCTCTTTGTAACAAGAATAAAAAATGGGTGAGGTAAGGGCTGAATCGTCGGAAAGGCATTACTCAGAAGAAATATCCTACACAGGCAATTTCGTGTGAATTCGGCCTATTTATTCTAACATCATAAAAACTAGCTCATCCCTGGAGATCATGCCCATCACTACACCGACTTAATTAACCCAAATTTCCAAAAGCCCCAAGCAAAATGTATGGACTCTATAGTAATATTTTCATATGGAAGAAATTACGTACAAATCCCCCCCTCACTGCCCGCGAAGCTGCCACACTGAACAGGGCAGGAGGCTCCACGCGTGGGGGGCTCACCGGGCCTGCCGCCTTGTTTCGCGAGCTTCACGTATTCAGAATCTGTTTCTTTTATCCAGTGTCTCCGAGTCCCAGGCAAGTTCCCACTGTGTGAGTCTCCCAAATTGCTGAGACCTGGGATCTGGGACGCTGGTGGGGCATCCACGGCCTTCTCAGAGCGCTTCACCGGGGCATGGTAATACCAATCTATAGAGGAGGGGTTGGGGGCCATGCTATTGCTGTGTGTCAGGGTGGCCTCTGGTCGTACCAGAGCGTCTCCCTGCAGACAACGCCGCCAGGGCAGTGCAGGCCACAGAGCCCATTAGCAAGGAAGAGAATGCCCACTTCATAACACTAGCTATGCAACCTAGTTTGTACTGCCCACCAAGATGCCACCACTGGCACCAACCGAGGGGAAAGCTGCAAGAGCTCAGCCCCTTTCACTGGGTACCCAGGAAGATACCCAAGGCCCATTATGTCTCTATCCCTCTCTCCTAATCCTCCATAAAAATAAGACAACTGTATTTTTGGTTATGTTGGGGAATATACATTCCTGAAAAATCCCAAATCACTTAAAACATTACGGGTAAGCCTGTGGAATACACGGCTAAATGTTGACCAAGATTTGCTAAATTTAGTATGTTAAAAATACTGAAATCTAAGTTCTGTCACAGAAATAACAGCCTGTTTGAACACATTTACCAATAGCCACAAGAGTGAGAAGAGGCAGGACTAGGGAGCGATCAGAGGCCCAGCCACCGAGCAAGGGCGCTTGAATCAGCTCAGAAGCTTCTATCCACATGAGTCAGTACAGCATGAGTTCCCACATTCCCTCCACCCAGATTCCCCAGGTGAGAGTTCATCTCACGTTGTCACTCTCCCTCTCCCTCTTTTTTGTCGCATTCATTATTATTATTGTGTAATTACTGTTTTCAGGAATAATGGCTTTGCTTATGCCTGAGGCAAAAGAGGACAGTGAAAGGTGGCCAGAAGTCTAGATGGTTCCTGAAAAGTGTTGGAAACAGGTGACCATGTATTATGGAAAAACTTCTCAGTTGGAGAGTCAGAGATTCCTAAGGTGACTGTGTTTGGCTCCCGTGAGAAAGATCAAGTTGAAACACAGCGAGTGTAGACTGCATGACTTCTGTTATGAAAGGACCCACGAAGAAGTAGCCAGGCACAATGGAGTGGAGGAGGAGAGCTGTCCTCTGTCCTTCCTCCTTTCCTGATTGGAGCCCATGCAGAAAGGGGCTGTGGACAGAGGAGTTCACATGGGCCTGGTGAAGCCATGAGGCTCCCTAAGGCCTTGAGCTGAGGGCATCCAGGACAGGCCCTGCAGGCTGGCTTGGAACCACCCAGGAGACTCCCTGAAGTCCTACGGGAGCTTCTGTCAAGTGAGTTGGCAAAATCCCTCCAGGGACCTGGCGGTATCAGTGTTTATTGATGACTCCACAGAGAGAAGAGATCTGGGGCACTTGGACAACTGGGGTTCTAGGTAACTATTTGAACCTGATATTGACTAACCAGATGCCCAAGTATAAGAAAAAATATCACACCTGATTGAAAACTTTAGAAACAAAACCCAAGAAGAATGTAAGATATGAAAGATGCAATTAATGTGACACTATGATTGGATGTATGCAATAGCACTTATGAGAATGCACTGTCACAGGTCAGTATGTTCAGAGTCTAACACAATACCCTCTTCTTGGATAGTTACAATGTCTAATTTTATGTGTAAACTTGGCTGGTCCATGGTACCCAGATATTGGTAAAGCATTATTTTAGTTGTGTCTATGAAGATTTTTAGATGAAAATAACATGTAACACAGTAGAATTTGAGTGAAGTAGATTATCCTCTATAATGTGGGTGGGCTTCCTCCAATCAGAGTAAACCAAAAATAAAATTCTAAGCCCCCCACCTGACTGAATGAATCCCCCCACTCAGCCAAGGGTATTCCAGAGTAAACCTGAAAAACTAGTTTAGGCCATAACAGGAAGGAGGTTGAACAGGCCTCCTTATACCCTCCTCCATTTGGAATTCAGGCACAGCTGACCAGCATTATCATTAAAACGGAGATCTTAAGACTGAAAAAACAGACTCTTTGTGGTCATCAGAGACCAAATTGCAACCTGAGTCTAGTAGAGCATCATATGGCAGATAGCAGGTCCTGAAAGAAATCCAAGTATTTTACCCCAAAATATATTTCTTTGACATATATTTGAAATGGTCCTTCAAAGCTGTCTCTTGTGGGGAAAATCTACATTCTGTAGAGAATCTCCTTGGCTTTCCAGCTCTTTTCCTGATCCAGGAGAGAATTAACTGAGGTTGACACCTTTTTAGGTCTGGTAAGAGATGTTTACATCTACTCTCTCTGAAGTTGGCTACCTGAAGACTTTATCTACATAATAAAAACCTTAGTCTCCACAACCCCTTATCTTAACCCAGTCACTCATTTCTATCGATTCCCTGTCTTTGGATATAACTTGCAACCAATTACCAATCAAAAAATCTTTAAAGGCACCTATAATCTGGAGCCAACCCTCCCACGCATGTGCGCACACACACGCACACATGCTTGGAGTTATCCCACCTTTCCAAGTTGAACTAATATACACCCTACATATATTGATTGATGTCTTCCTGTAACTTCTGTCCCCCTAAAATGTATAAAATCATGCTGTGACTCAACCACCTTGGGCACATGTTCTCTCTAGACCTCCTGGGGCTGTGTCACAGGCCTTGGTCACTCATATTTGGCTTAGAATAAACCTTTTTAAATATTTTATGGAGTTTGACTCTTTTTTATGGACCATTGAAAGTCTTAAGAAAAAAAAATGAGATCCCCCAGGAAGAGGAAATTCTTCCTTCAGACCGCCCTGGAACTCAAACTGCAACATCAGCTCTTCCTTAGGTCTCCAGCCTCCTGGTCTGCACTGCAAATTTCGAGCCTGCCAGCCTCTGCAGTTATGTGAGCCAATTCCTTAAAACAAATCTATCTGTCTATGTATATATGTATATGTATATAGAAAGATAGACATGGATATCTGTCTATCTATGTAGATATATGTGTATGTAGATAGATGATATATTCATCTATCTACATACACATATATAATCTATCTACATACATATATATATACATACACTTTCTATATACATACCCATATATACATAGATAGATTATATAGATATACATAGATATGTAGATAGATTATATAGAGATATATTATCTATCTATAGATATGTAATATATATATAATCTATCTATATATCTATCTATGTATATATGTGCATGTATATAGATAGACATGCATATACTGTTGGTTATATTGCCCTGGAGAATGCTGACTAACACAGTAGATGCACAGGAAAATAGTACTGAATAAATTGATTCACGTAAGCACAGAGAAATCAGAAGAAATCATCCTTTAAAGCTAAAAGCTTAGATATCAAATTTTTAATGGATGGGTTTTAATGCAGACAATCTTTTAGGTGTCCAAGGACATTAAATAGCTGAATCAACACTATGTGGTTTCAAAAAGGAAAGAAAAGAAAGATTGGAAAAGTCTGAAAGACTTACACAAAAGATCATAGAGAATCAATTTAAGAATAAATAAGAGAATCTAGCAGCTTCATACTCTGACCCTATTCAGTTCAAATATTTTCTTTTAGCGAGAAGGCATTTGATTGTTGCTTTATTTTTTCTCTCTGTGTTTTGATTACTAATTAATCCACAGAGAACAGTGTGTCTTCTACCTTCTTCTCATTACTGGAAGCTGTGGACAGGCACTGAACTCGAATCTGGGTGGCCATTTATAAATGCATATAAAGAAAGCACTCAGAGAGCAAGGGCTCAGATCAGTAAGAACCAACTGTGACCACCACACACACACACACGCACACACACACACAAAGAGTGAGAGAGGGTTAAAGGGACTAAGAATTATCTCAGCTTTTATCATGCAAAAAATCATTGGTACTTGTACGATATCAATCATTTGCTATTCTATAGATTTTTTTTTTTATATAGCCTTCCCTGCCTTCTCATTTGTCAAATATTAGTACCCTTATTTTATCAGTGAGGAAACACGGTCTGTGACAGTCTGTGAGATGAACTGAAGAGGTGAACTGAAGATCCCCAGCTCTCCTGGTCTCTAAGGCACAAGGAAGTGTGTTATATGCTCACCTACCCACAGGGGTACAGGCTCCTGCTTTAGGCTGCTGTGACCTTACAGAACAGCTGCAGAGCCACTTACAAAGTGTATAACCTTGGGCAACTTACTCCAAACTCTATAAAATGGGGGTAATGTTCCCTCGTAGGGTTGTTATGAGGTTAAATGAATTAGTGTATAATACAAAGCACTAAGAACAGTGCCTGGCAGTTGTTAGTGTTCCTTAGTGCTGTTCATACAGACAAGGCCACTAGAAGGCACCAAGAAATCACATAAAGGCTCCAGAACCCACTGGGAGAAGGCAAATCAGCCAGACTTCCTGTGCTGTCCCTTTCCCAATCCCCAGCATAGCCACCCTATCTCTACCAACAGTGGTCACAAGGTAGAGCTCTGGGATAGAAGCTTGTTTAGAGTATGAGGAAGGGCCACATTTGGTTCACTTCTGAGCAGATGTGCTGGCTCCAGAGTGCCAACCAGCTCCAACTCCGCTGTCCCAGCTGACCTCCAGGACCCTCTTTTCTACCCTCTTGCAGCCTTTCACAAAAAAAAAAAAAAGAAAGCATCTCAAGACTTTTTTCCTTCCCCTCTCCTCCGCTTCAAACCCTATCACATAAGAAGACATGAAGCTCACTGAATTCCTTTTCCTGTATCCAGACCCTGAAACCAGAACATATATTTAACTTGTTCGGGGTCTAAAGTTGGAGCAAGGGCTAGGGATTCACTGAAATACCTAGGTTATTCTGCTAGAAAAGAAACTTCCCAAGTCAACATTCAGGAACGCAGTTGTGAGAGTTTGCATAGGGTTCAACTATGACAAAGAAAACTTCGAAGGGATCCTATTGGTCCAGATTGAACCAAAGTAGGTAGCCTTGGTTCTCTCTTGTTGAAAATAAAGAAAAACAAGACTTCTTCCACTCCTATTTCTCTTTAAGTATTGATTTCACACTCAGGCACAGGAGCAGCTCGGGGCTTTCTTTGATTTGTTAGTTTTATCACTTGGTCCTCTACCCCCGCAGTTCACACCCCCCTCCCACCCACATAGAGGACAATGGATCCACAGCGCGTCTAGCAAGCAGAGTGCAAGCAGCCGGCTCTTTCTGGCCAGGATGCGCTGAGGGCGCACTCACCGCAGGGAGCGTAGCGGTGCGTGGCGCCCTGCAGTTCCTTGCTCGTGTTCCTCATGGTTGGGCGCTGCACGCTGCGGGAAGAGACAGATGTTGCCGGACCTGGTGTTCGCGGGTGCGCTGGGCGATGCCGGCCTGACCCGCTGCCAGGAGCTGCAGCTGCAAAAGTAAAATCCGCGCGCCCCCGCTCGGTCGGTCTGTTCGCCTGCACCTGACACGCCTGCAGACACCTTACGATCGCCAAGCGCTGGCACGTCCATGCAGGGTATGCGGCAGGTGGCATGCTCACGCCAGGTAAACAGAACGAAGCACATCACGCCAGTATACAGCAAGGCACGTCCACATAGAGTACACAGCAGGGGCATACGCACTCCAGGTACACAGCAGGGGCACATTCACGCGGGGTATTCAGCAGAGACACGTGCGTGCGGGGCACACAGCAGGGGGCACGTCACGCCGGCAATCCAGTACAGGCACGTCCACGCCAGGTGCACAGCCGGTGCGCACAGAGAGGGTAAACAGCAGGTAACCAAAGGGCCGCGGGACTTGGGCTGGCTGGGAGATCCCGCCCTGTGCTCATCCCCACCCGGCGACGAGATGGTCCCCTCCCTGCCCCGGCGCGCACTGCCCGCACGGCGAGCTCCGCACAGTGGACAAGGACAAGGCCCCAGTGGGCATCCCAATTGCCCTCCAGCCCGCTCAGGCTCACCAGCTCCCCGCGGGTCTCCGTGGGTGCTGCCCGCCGCGCCCGGGGTTGGAGTTTTTACAGGGTTGGAGGGCTGCAGCCAACCAACCCAACTCCCAGCGCGCCACGGAACCACAACATCCGCGTCGCCAGGGCAACGGCTGAACGGCCAACCGGCGGGCGCGGCGGGATCACTGGCAGCCAATAGGGGTAGCCTGAGGGGCAGCGGTGAGCCAATCAGGGCCGGGAGCGCTGCGCGGGCGACGCCTGTCAACTGCCCAGAGCCCAGAGCCGGACCAGAACAGGGCAGCGCTGCGATGCCCCGGGGAGCCGGACTGGGCGCCGCGGGGAAGGGAGCAGGGCGTTACTGGTGCAGGGGTGTGGGGAGTGGGGAAGTGGGCGCAGGGCTAGTCAGGCCTCAGTCGTCCTCTAGCCGCTCTGTCTGGGAACCACAGTTATTGTAGAGCAGTCCAGAAAAACTGGGGGCGTGTATCATGTTTTCCAAACAAGTATAACTGTCTCACCCTAAAAACACAACAAAACAAAAATCCCCACCAGTATAGACACACACACACACACACACACACACACACACACAGAGAGAGAGAGAGAGAGAGAGAGAGAGAGAATTTACTAAGAAGATGCAGAAATAATCATTCACTTAGTAAACGAATTCTTAATTTTAGACAAATTTGCTTGCAAATTTCTCATCTAATGCATTTTTTAAAAGACTAAGTACTTGGAAATTGTGTGTCGATAATAAAATTATCATGTGAACATTCTTCCTGGTATTATTCGGGCATATTTCTGCTTTGTAAGTTGAGAGACTTTTTTTTAAAGCTCTTAACCATGTTTACGTGGAATCGGATTTAGAGTTCCAAACACTTAGCTTAAGTGTGAACATTTTGCCTGCCAGGATTTTGAGACCTACAGAAAGTACAATGAGTATATTACCGATGGTGTTTCTTGAGAATGAAGATTATCTATCTGGCATACACTTGGTGAGGCTAGCAGACACCAGCAGCTATGGCACAGTTCAGTAGGAGATACTTTTGATATCCAGAAAGCCCCATACCACCCTGGCAAAATAATGGGGCTAATTACCCAGTGTTAACCGCTTGTGAGAGTTCAAAGGGAAAAGTTGTCACAGAGAACATTCAGAGAAATCCTATTGTTCCAATGACTGCAGCAACAGCTAGTAGCCTTGCATTTCTCTTGTTGAATTTTATTTTTAATCAAGACTTTTCATAATGGTGGGTATTTGACAACTTGAACTGAACATGAGTCTGTTTCTGTTATATAAGTATAGCCTTAGAAACCTAGCAGGAGACAGTTAATATCAGAATTGGTTTAAAAGAAGATAATTTTTGTGCAGGAATTAACTCTAATACTATGGTTTATCCAGCTCTAATATAATATAATAATGAATTCTAAGCATCTTCAGTGGTGCAGTCATGAGTAATCAAGACTTCATACTGCAATATCAAATTTTCATTCCACCGTGTATACAGGCTCTTAGGTTATCTCCAAGCATGACAAATGCTTTCTTTTGTGCAAGTCACAGCATCATGTAGCTATGGGATTGTAAGGTCAAGATGGAGTCTTTGCTTTTTATTTATTTATTTATTTATTTATTTATTTATTTATTTGAGATGGAGTCTTGCTCTGTAGCCCAGGCTGGAGTGCAGTGGTATGATATTGGCTCAGTGCAACCTCTGCATTCTGGGTTCAAGCAATTCTCTTGCCTCAGTCTCCAGAGTAGCTGAGATTACAGGCATGCGCTACCATGCCCGGCTAATTTTTGTATTTGTAGTAAAGACGGGCTTTCACCATGTTGGCCAGGCTGGTCTCAAACTCCTGATCTTGTGATCCACCCACCTCAGCCTCCAACATTGCTGGGATTACAGGTATGAGCCACAGCACCTGGCCCAGAAGGTTATTTAAAAAATAATAATTGATCATAATAGCTGGAGCTATCATGACCAAAGAGTATCTCTATTTTTCCATTGGATTAACAGAAGAGTACAGCATTCATCCAAGTTGATAACCTTCTTTACTAGCTGAAATCATAAGTTGAATGATAATGAAGTATCATTCCTTAGAAGAAACTTTATTTTTATTTTGTTTTATTCTTATTTTTGAGACACGATATTGCTCTGTCATCCAGGCTGAAATGCGTTAGTGTTATCATGGCTCAGCGAAGCTTTGAACTCATGAGCTCAAGAGATCCTCCCACCTTGACTTCCTGAGTAATTAGGACTCCACGCCCACACCACCACGTCTAGCTAATTTTTAATTTTTGTTTTTTTGTAAAGACAATGGTCTTGCTACATCCCCAGGCTGCTCTCCAACTCCAGGCTTCAAGGGATCCTCCCTCCTCAGCCTCCCAAAGCACTGAGACTCTAGGCATGAGCCACTACACCTGGCCAACTTTTGACTTTTGCAGTGCGATTGAAATTACAAATATTTGCAAACCAGATCAGATAAGAATGTAAGTAATGATGCCATGCAAATGAAAACATGACACAAGAATAATTTATTTATAATGAGACTATCTCAATGCCTTTATTTCCCATACTTTATCACATAATCATCTTTCTACCACATAAGAGCCCTCAATATTTAGAAGGATCCAACATTCTCTGACATATATTCTCACTTTATGTCTAATTTCATTCACTTTACTTGTAGATATGCTTATGAATATTCACTTTACTTGTAGCTCCTGCTTATGAGCACTTTGAGAAGAGGAAAAAAATGTATTTGAGTACAAATTCTGATTTTTCGAAGCCCTCTGGCCCTTCCTGCCTGCCTGGTCTCTGTTGGTTTTTCCATGTTGTTGGCTAAAGCTGTTTTATTTAAACTTGCAGGACACATCTTCTGTTTGCGCTTTTCCATCTCTCCACTTTTGCCCATCCTTGTTACTGGCTGTTCCAATCTCAAGCAGCTGAAAGCCCTGGTGTACTTCCCCACCCCCGCCTTCACCTCGGCAGGCTCAGTCTTTCCCTCCAGAACATACGGCATACTCTCACCAAGGGTCCACAAACTGGAAGGACTTCTATGTTTTGTGCTTTTTTTCTGATAATCTGAGTAATTTAAAGACATGCTTTTCCTTTTTGGTATATATTTATGTATTTCAATGTTATATAGCAGTTTGGGTTTTCAGCCTAGTTGGAGAAACAAGATCATCTTCTCTATATGCAGGAGAGAAACTAGATTTCTTTACTCTGCAGTGTCCTGCATTGTGTTAAAATAATAGCCTTTGTCTTTGCTTGAAACTTTTCCTAAGGAAAATGACACTTTTTTTTCCAACTTTATTGAGATATAATTAACAAACAAAAATTCTATATTTCAGTTGTACATATTAATTTTATACACATATACATTGTGAAATAATTACTACAATCAAGCTAATTGACATATTCATCATCTCACTTAGTTACCTTTATTCATGTATGTGTGGGGTAAGAACACTTGAGAGCTACTCTGTCAACACATTTCAAGTATACAATACAATATTGCTAACTGTAGTCAGCATGCTGTGTATTGGATCCCCAGAATTTATTCCTCTTATAACTGAAACTCTGCACCTTTTGAACAACATCTTCTTTTTCCCACTCTCTCTGTCTGTCAGCCACTGGCAACTCCCATTCTACTCTTTACTTCTACAAATTTGACTTTTTTAGGATCCACATACAAATGAGATCATACAGTATTCACTTATCTGTGTCTGATTTATTTCACTTAGCATAATGTCCTCCAGGCTCATTCATGTTGTCACAAATGACACAATTTCCTACTTTTTATGGATGAATAATATTCCATTCCCTCTCTCTTTCTCTCTCTCCCACCCCGTGTGTGTGTGTGTGTGTGTGTGTAAATCACACTCATTCATCCATCAATTAACACTAGGGTTGTTTTTATATTTTGGCTTGTGAATAGTGATACAATGAACATGGAAGTGCAAATATCTCTTCAACACACTGATTTCATTTCCTTTGGATATATATACCCAGAAGTGGGATTGCTGAATCATATGGTAGTTCTATTTTTAATTTTTTAAGGAACTTCCATACTGTTTTTTATTATGAGTATACCAATACATCCCAGCAACAGTATACAAGGGTTACCTTTCCTCTGCATTCTTGCTGACATTTATCTTTATATATTTTTGTTTGTTTGTTTTAAGATTAACAATTTTTTTTAAAATATGGGATCTGGCTATGTTGCCAAGCTGGTCTCAAACTCCTGGGCTCAAGCAATCCTCCTGCCTCAGCATCCCGAGTAGCTGGGATTACAGGCGTGTACCACTTTGTGCAATGCTAGCCTTTTAATCTATTTTATAATAGCCATTCTAACAGCTGTGAGGTGATATCTCATTGTTGTTTTCATTTACATTTCCCTGATGATTAGTGACGTTGAGCATCTTTTTATATGACTGTTGGTCATGTATATGTCTTCTTTGGAAAAAATGTCTCTTTAGGACCTTTGCCAACTTTTAGATTGAGTTATTTGTTTTCTTGCTATTAAGTTCCTTTGCTGTGCAAAAACTTTTTTGTTTGATGTGGTTTCACTGATTTATTTTTGCTTGTGATTTTGGTGTCTTGCTTAAAAAGTCATTGCCATGACCAATGTCAAGGAGATTTTTCCATTTTCTTCCTGGAATTTTATGGTTACAGGTCTTATGTTTAAGTCTTTTATGTATTTCAAGGTAATATTTGGGAAGGTGTAAGGTAAGTGTCTAATTTAATCTTTTGCATGTGAATCTCTAGTTTTCCCAGTCCCATTCATTGAAGAGACTACAGTATTCTTCCTTATTGTGTACACCTAGCAAACTTGTCAAAGATTAGTTGACTGTATATGTGTGGGTTTATTCTTGGAAAATACACATAGACTTTGACCCAGAAGTTCCTCTTCTGGGTATACATCCTTAAAGATATACTCACATATATGGATAATAACTTAAATACAAGGTTACTACTGCACGTTATTTTAAATATCAAGCTTCCCATCAATGTGAGACAGGCTAAACAGCCTATGGCCCCTTCACCAAAGGAAACACTATCCAATCCTAAATAAATGAGGAAGATTATCTCAAACCATCAGAAAAACTTCCAAGATAAATATTCAAGTGAAACAAGAAACATGCAGAGCACAGTTTCTAGTAAGCTACCATTAGGAATGTGGAGAGATAAATAGGTATATAAAATATTACATATATAATGCAATGCCACATACTGTACATGCATATCACATCTTTGAATGGAAAGAGTATAAATGGTAGCATAGATGCTAGGAGGGAGGGGAACCAGTAGCTAGAAGGCAGTTGCTGGGTGAAAAGGCCATATTTGGTGTGTACCATTTTGTAACTTTTGAATTTCGGACTAGTAGATAAAAAAGTAGAAACTTGGAGGTTTCTTGGGACAGATCTAGGCTTTCAGAAAAAAAAGTATTGAATTAAAAAATAACACTTACGAATTCACCCAGAAATGAACATAAGTAAAAAGAGAAAAGAGTAGAAACGAATATGAAGGAGCAGTTGAACTATACAGAAAGTAAAAGGGAGACACAAGCGTCAACAGGTGGACCATTGTAAGAAAATCAAGGCAGTGGCAGAGAGCCATATTCGAAGCCTGATGACTGAAAAATAGTCCAGACCTGAAAAAAACAACACACAAGTAGTCAAACTGAAAAGACTCTGAGTTATAAGTGAGGAAAAACAAAAACTAGTATCAAACCTGGATACACCAAAATAAAACTGGAAAATATGGATAAACAGAAAATCTTAAAAACTACCAGAGAAATTGTCAAAAAAAAAAAATGAAGAGGAATGAAGACTAGACAGAATTTTCATGAGCAGCAATCAATCCACAAGACCATGGAGCGGTATCCCCAAAGTGCTAAGACTGAAATCACTGTCATCCTAGAATTTATGCCCCAAATCAACGAGATTATCCTTCTCCCTAGCTATTCCATTTCTAGGTTGACATTTAGAAAAACCTTGTGGTGTGCATATAATAACGTGCAATGAGCATTATTTCTTGCCAAAAAACTGAAAATAACCTACGTATACATCTATAGAAGGATAAGTAAATGAATTGTGATGCATATATAATAAAATACCATAGAGTAATTAAAATGAGTGGAGTTAATATTTCAAGATAGACAATGTTGTAAGAAAACCAGGAGTGGCATATCACTTATTTTGTGTTTTAAGCATGAAAACAGTATTATCTTTAGATACAGATTTACATTGTAAAATATCAAAAATAATTAGAATGGAGTATATCAATTTTCGTATTGTAGTTATCTGTGGAAAATAAGGGAGAGGACTGAGATTTGGGGATACTTGGGGGTCTACTATTATATTTCTGGTATTTTATTTATTAGAAAAGCACTGAAGTAGGCCAGTGTGGTGACTCTCATGCCTGTAATCCCAGCACTTTGGGAGGCTGAGGCAGGCAGATCACCTGAGGTCGGGAGTTCAAGACCAGCCTGACCAACATGGAGAAACCCTGTCTCTACTAAAAATACAAAATTAGCCAGGCATGGTGGCACATGCCTGTAAT